>JAODUH010067716.1:0-16795 GCA_027564835.1 Typhlichthys subterraneus
CTTTCCAATGTGGCTCGGGAAAGGAAGGTTTGGGGTCCCCTGCTGGAGCTGCTGCCCCCGCGACCCGACTCTGGATATGAGGATGGATGGATGGATCAATTGGTAATGTGTCAGTGACTTTAAAACCTAAAATATTTATAATTAAAGATGGCTATGTTGTCTGTTTTGAGGCAGTTATAAAAACAAACTGCAAAGCTGCATTATTGTCTGCTGTGAGAAATGAAACCGGTGTATGCGGACTCTACAAATAGCCTACCTTAAAAAGCTCTGCCTAGGAACACCAGTACTTTTGATAACAGTTGATAACATTATGTACTCTGTAGCTAAAGCGCTGAGAAGTGTGCATCACAGCGTAACCAATTCCCTTCTCAAGAATGCTGACAGTCAAGATGCTGCCCGGGCATACACAGGCAGATGTCTACAACTTCGACTGGAACGCAGCTGATATCACAGGCCTTGGTAAAAGACTTCAGTTGCAAAAACCTCCAAGTCCATCTGACATCTTTTTGTTATAAGTTTACAATATACATTACGTTGCTATTTTTTTGCAATGAGAAAAAGGTAATTTGTCACTGAATAAAGTATTTTTTCCAAATATTTTGTAATTTTCAATTTATCGTTCAAGTGACATTTCAAACAAAAGATTTCAGGTGGACTCAGTTTTTTTCGCCATAGTCCGTACATTTTATGACTGCTGGCTAGCTCGCACACACACATACAGACACACACAGAGTTCCCTTCACGGCTGAGGAGACTTGTGAGGCTGTATCGCCTGCTGCAGCTGCGGCGGTGGCTGCTGGTCCTTGGTGTGGGCGTAGTAGAGCTCCAGCGGCTTGCTGACCTTCCAGTACTTCTCATTGACCAGCTCCAGGGTCACAGAGCCGTTCAGCGTCTGGAAAGGAGCAGAGGTGCAGGTGATTATGTGCATATACAGTGTCAGGGTTCACTCCCACTGGTGATTATATGCATATACAGTGTCAGGGTTCACTCCCACTGGTGATTATGTGCATATACAGTGTCAGGGTTCACTCCCACTGGTGATTATGTGCATATACAGTATCTGGGTTCACTCCCACTGGTGATTATGTGCATATACAGTGTCAGGGTTCACTCCCACTGATGATTATATGTATATACAGTATCAGGGTTCACTCCCACTGATGATTATGTGCATATACAGTGTCAGGGTTCACTCCCACTGGTGATTATGTGCATATACAGTGTCAGGGTTCACTCCCACTGATGATTATATGCATATACAGTGTCAGGGTTCCCTCCCACTGATGATTATATGCATATACAGTGTCAGGGTTCACTCCCACTGGTGATTATGTGCATATACAGTGTCAGGGTTCCCTCCCACTGGTGATTATGTGCATATACAGTGTCAGGGTTCACTCCCACTGGTGATTATATGCATATACAGTGTCAGGGTTCACTCCCACTGATGATTATATGCATATACAGTGTCAGGGTTCACTCCCACTGGTGATTATATGCATATACAGTGTCAGGGTTCACTCCCACTGGTGATTATGTGCATATACAGTGTCAGGGTTCACTCCCATTGGTGATTATGTGCATATACAGTGTCAGGGTTCAGTATCAGCCACTTTATAGACAATACCGCTATATATCGTGTGTCGGTATTCAACCTAAATATATCAGGATATGATTTTTGGTCCATTTCGCCCAGCCCTAGCTGGCATTATATGCTACTTTCCATCATTTGAACATGAATCAGATGTAATATAAAAACTACAATCCATAAAATTATTGTCATGAGACATAAAATCAATAGTTCGTTTTGATTGGTTAAACCCATCCTTGGTGTAAAAGGGCCTTAAAAATGTTGCTTGCATTAATTCCGCGATGACAGTGATACAATTGAGAGTCAGCAATAGCTATTCACCTGAAAATGAATGCACTTCCTTGCGCTGAACACCAGAAGGCATAGTGCATCTATAATAAGAAAGTACAGAGACTCCAAGTAGAGCTATGTCGAAACGAGGTAAGTGGCAATATTTTGGGACGTTCTGGTAAATAGCCTAGTAGTTCTTTCGCAGCTAAATGAAAACAGGAGAATGCTGAAATTATTTTCAAAATTTTTCATGCCTGGAAAAGTGATCAACAAGTTTTCCAAAACTTGTGTTAAACCTGAGTGGGCTGTCCAGTGCTCTTTATTTATCCATTTACGCAAGTACTCCTCCAGCCATTGATTAAACACCTATTAAAAACAAATCTCTCAAAAGAGCATCTCAAAAGTCCATATATGGAAGATTTTCTTGTGAAAACAATCTCTCCACTGCCTTAAAATGGCTTGGCTGTAACTGTACAGCTTTGCCTCGTGTACTGAGGATGTGTCAGTTAATGGGGACGGCATTAGATTAACCGCGAGTGGGTGCAAACCCTTCGATAACTCAACCTGTGTGCGATAATATACGAGTCTCACACACACACTTGTGCTAGGTGTGTTTTAGAAGCGCCTCACCTGGCCGCAGATTATCTGTCTGACATTACAGTTACGGGTGTGTAGGGTGTGGCCATCACTGCCACCAAGCCAACTGTCAACCTGCATTATATAAATATGTGCCAGACCAACAGCTGCTCAAAAAGTGTCTATTGTGTGGCTGAATGAGGCACTGGCCGCTGGCCAAGGAATGCAATATGTTTAGCCACAGGGAACAGAGAACGTGCCGGCCTGCTAATGTAAACAGTCAGTGTTAGCATTAGCATTAGCGGTAGCAGTAGAGCCAAGTACTCACAGAGAACTGCCCCCCCGCGGTGGTGATGTAGATGGTGTACTGCTTCTCGCTGACGTCGCCGAGAGCCGAGCACTCCCTTGTTGCCGGCGGCGGTACGGCATCCTCCTCTCCTCCTCCTCCTCCCTCAGCCTGCCGCTCCTCCAGGGCGATGCGGAGAGCCAGGTACTTGGACAGGTGGTCCACTGTGGCATTGGCCGTGGTCTTCACGTACCTGGGAACGTTTACGTTTTGGGAGGACATCACAGAAACCCATCAGCGTAATACTGTAATGGCCTGCTCTGCCAAACCTCCTGGTACCTTCTGTACCGACATCCACAAATATGGGAGAGACTTGTTAATGTTTTCCGATTGTTCTGTCTTAAATATTAGGGTTGGGAAACACTGATAAAAGCATCTGTTAAAGTGTAACTGCACCCTAAATTATGTGTGTTTTTAGCTGTAAACAAAATAATATGACTGAACTGTGGAGACACAAATGTGTTAATAAGGGTTGGGTAGGTTACTTTCTAAATGTAGCCCGTTACAGTTACTAGTTACCAGACTAATATTATAATCAGTAATGTAATTTTTGGATTACCTACATTTAGTAACAAACTGATTACTTTCCATTACTTTGGGATTACGTACGCCTAAACATTGTTCTTTAAAATGCCATCCAAAACAACCATGTATGTTGATCGGGATCAGATTGAAGTAGGACAATGGGCCGGTTTCACATTAAACCTAGTCCTAGACTAAGAACTTTTTTTTTAATGGAGATCTTCATTGAATTTTTCTTTTAGTCTTGGACTAGGCTAAATCCATGTCTGTGAAACCGACCCAATATCAATTAATGATTGAAGTTAATGAAGGTTTAATAAGAGAACAGACGATTGTTTTGTGCACTTTTCTTCAGCAAACTTCCACTTTAAATTTAAAAGTAGTCCTAGAAGTAATAATCAAATGTTTACAAAATACCTGTAATCTGATTCCACTCTTATCTGATAACTGTAATGATTACAGTTACTGTTTTTTTTGTAAATCAATTACAAGTAACTGATTACATACTCAGAGCTGGAGGTGGTTACACTTTAAATTACCTAATTGGGACTACGTGTTCACCTGGTCTGACAGTACTCGCGTGCGTCCACCAGGTGGGGGTGTGGCCTGAATACCAGCTCGATCTCGGAGGCCGGCCCCTCCCTGTGGCGCCGCTGCGGGGGGGCCGGGCTCCCGCCACAGTCGTCCACCTCGGGCCCGGAGACACCGCCGCCGTCACCTCCACCTCCGTCGACATCGCCGCCGCCGTCGTCGTCGTCCGAGACGCGCGTCTTCTTGCGGCTTGGCCCCGCCTCCGGAGGGGTGGCGGGGCCGCGGGGGAGCGGTACGGCGTGGTGCGAGGGAGCGGAGTCGTGGGACAGGTGCGAACGGGTGTCACCGTTGTCCTCTCCGCCGCTGAAGGTGGCGTTGTCGCTCTCCTGGGCCGGCTTCTTCACCCGGTATGGCCTGAGGCACAGGGAGCAGATCTAGTGTTGCCGGGCAACAGGGACGTCGCCAGGCCGAATTTTAGGGGCTGTAGCCCCCCTTAAAAAATGAAGTAGCCATCCTAAATAAATCAATATATAAATCAATATATTTTGTTGTCAATTTCAACCGGTCCATGCACCACGGCATATAAACGGGCAGGCACTAGGACCTGGTGGAGGTTTATACCGTTTTCTTTACAACTTGAACATTACTGGGCAAGTCTGGCTACAATGCAGCCATCTTGGAAACCCTCCCTTATAGGCTAGTCGGGCTACTATGCAGCCATCTTGGAAACCCTCCCTTATAGGCAAGTCTGGCGAGTAGCATTCAGCTGCAGCCTGTGGCTTAATTAAGATTAATTTGTCATTCCCTTTTCCTAATGTTCTTTTCTGTTTCTTTTAGCTGGCTAAGTTAACTTTTATATAATTGAACCATAATCTATTGATGGGAAACTGATATCTTATTAAGCATTTTTATCTTCTTCGTTTTTGTACCGGGAAAATATCCTTAGCTTCAGCCAGCACAGTATGACCATGTCTCTAGGCAACGAGGACGCCACACTACGTCTAATATGGTCAGACCAAATTAGCCGCAGCGTGACGGGCCGGCAGGCAGCCGTATCGGCGGTACCTGTGGCGGGCCTGCTGCCGGAGGCCTTCCTCGATGCTGGAGCTGAGGGCCTCCTGGTTGTGCAGCCGGCTGAGCCGCTCCAGCACGCGGTCCTGATGGGCCTCGTACTCGTCGCGGCTCGGGTAGATCTTTGAGATGAGCGCATCGAAGTTGGCGTCCCGCCGCAGCGAGCGCCTGGACACCAGCTTCTTCCTGCAGGTTGGACACTCTTTGTTCCTGTGTTGGGGGAGGAGGAGGGGTAGGGGTGAGAGGAGGAGAGGGGGAGGAGAGGGGAGAGACAGGAGAGGAGACGGAAGGTGCATCATAAGAAAGGAAGACCAGGCATGGCAGATTTAAGGAAGGAGAAATACCAAGAGAGTGTGAAACACAGAAGAACCAATCACTTTTCATGTAATCCTTTAGTGGCCCTATTGGGAGCGTCCGCCAGTTTGTAATTTGTAAGGCTGTCCAAAGGCTGCCTAAAGTGCTTTTCACACGGGAGGCCTCAGCTAGTGGAGAGCGGGAATACTGGGTGGTGCTACGGTAGACGGGCAGTCCCGAGAGATGTGCTGCTTGTGTGCATCGATGGCCCGTCCATCTCCAAAATAAAATATATTAAACTTTTTAGGTGTCAGGACGCACAGTCGCCTTATTCACATGTTGGCATGTAAGCTAGGAAGCAGCATATAGCCAAACCAACTGACAGATTATGCGACTCTGAGCATGTTTAGTTCATTCTCCAGCCAGGCCATCTGACCAGTGACACTGGTTTAAATCTGGAGTTGGTTCACGGGCACTGCACAGCGGCTGCCCACTGCTCCCTTAAGGGATGGTTAAATGCAGAGGATCAGTTTTGCTACATGTATGTATACGTGACAATAAAAGCACCTTAACCTACCTTTAAAAAAAAAAGGTAGCGTAGAGCCAGAGCCATGCAGGTAGAGAGGTGGGTCATCTCTGTTCACTCAAATGAACCATTCTTTCACAGCAACGGAGCCTCAAAATAGTTCCCGGAAGTCAGCCTAAATACTAAAAGTACCCTGTAAGATCTATTATAATGTAAATATATCTGCATTGATTGACTAGTAATTACCAAAAAAAATGAAGTTAGAGATTTTATATATATATATATATTTTTTTTTTTTTTCTTTTTTCTTCAAATTGCCGACTAAGCACTTCCGGGAACTACTGTGCCATAGGTTAAGCCTCGCCGTGAACCATGTGACCGTTGACAATTTTGAACTTCCGTTGGCGTAACTCTGTTCTTTCCATGGCTCTGAGTAGAGTAAAGGCCCCGATATACTTGCTTTTTTGTGCAAGTGTACATGTACATAAGCGTCTCCGTCGCAAAATAAAGTGTTTATATACTTTCCTGTGTACTTTGCGTGTGCTTGGAGGATTTAAAATATAGGGGGCAGAATCAGGGCAAGAATAAATCCCTGGCTGAAACCGTAATATTTTTCTTGACTACCTTCGAATTTACACAACAATAACCAACATGTCAAAATGTGGAGTGGCATTGGAGACATCATATAGATGTTAGCTAAAAAATAGCTCTACGAACTTCCATTTGAAACTTTCCGCCATTCTTGTTCTTTGATTAGAAACTGCTGTTAATCTGCCGATCCGATCCAGACACTGCCCCACATTCATGTGCTGTATTGCATCATGCGTACGCGTAGCGCAAAATTTCTGAGGACGCGCACAAACTACGCTCCAAAGGAACGCAGGATACGCGCCCGATACGCCTGGTAGCCAACTTGTGTACCCATAAGTATATCGAGGGCTTTTTAAAAACTAAACAAAAAATAGAGTATGGAATTTAACAGAGAGGCTGCAACGGACAACACTTCCTTATTCGATTTTTGGAAGGAGGGGACCGGACTTTTCTATCTTTTATGCAGACCAGAACGATCCACCGTTCAATGGAAGTCAATGGGGAGGTCCACGGATTTCACCATAATATTGCCGATTATTTCCATCTGGAGGGTGTTAATGAGTACTTTGAGTATATTACATTCATTCCCAAGTACTTACAAACAATCTGAGGCAACAATTGTATTTCTACAGCAAACTGATTTGAGATAAATGGACTTTGTTTCAGGCCATGCATGGTAAATGGTCTGCATTACGTAGCTGTCTATGCCCTGCCTACGTACTGCCTACGTCAGTCAAAATCGCTCCATTTCTGCTTCCATTGAAATGGATTACAGTGCTCCACCTTTATTATTCTAATTCCTTTGATTTTCCTTTTACGTGAGAGGAAGGGAGCGCAGGATGCCGCTTCCCGTGTGAAAAGCCCTTAATTAATGCAACTCATTGCTAATGTGTTTTTCCACCTACCACACCCATACGCAGGGCTTGGCTAACACAATGGAAATACTGGGAGGGGAGACTATTATTATTATTATGGTATGTACTAGCACATGTCAAGAGTCCTCCCAGAGCCATGTAGAAGAGAACCTCATAAACGCCGTTCACTGCAGTGGAATTATTATGCTATGTACTAGCACACGTCAAGAGTCCTCCCAGAGCCATGTAGAAGAGAATCTTGTCAATGCCGTTCACTGCAGTGGACTGTTATTTATTTCACAGCAATGGCTGAGCTTGTAACCTCAATACTATAAGCGCCCTATAAATTATATGTAGGGGTAAATTGCAGTTATGAATCTGTATTTGTCAGTTCCAACTGCATCAATCACTTCCATAACTTGTCTTGTCCTGGTCTTGACAAGACAAGTTATGGAACCATGTGAGAAACTCTCTCCTACATGGCTCTGGGCCGTCCCATGGCGCGACTCTCTTCTACATGGCTCTGGGCCGTCCCAGGCGCGACTCTCTTCTACATGGCTCTGGTCCGTCCCATGGCGCGACTCTCTTCTACAAGGCTCTGGGTCGTCCTACCCGGAGCGCAGCGCCGTGACAATGCAGTCGGAGCAGAAGCGGTGTAGACACTCCTTGGTGGTCATAGTGTTTTTCAACATGTCCAGGCAGATGGGGCACATCAGCTCGCTGTGCAGCGCTCTCGGGGAGACGGCCACCTCCCTGCCGTCCATGATGGCCTCCTGCCACACACACACACACACACACACACACACACACACACACACACACACACACACACACACACACACACACAAGAGGGGCGCGTTCAGCGGTCCGAACATTTGCAGCGTTCAGCGGACCAAAGGTTTGCCGCGTTTAGCCGCCTGAACGTTTCCTTCAGGTTCAAGTTCAACCCTTTATTTGTCCCCATGGGGCAATTGGTTTTGCAGCAAGTACCACAAGACATACACAAAGTTAAGCAAATGATTGTAAACATTCCTAAATAAAAAGAAATCACCAATACCCAGGTGTGGGTGATCTTAGGTAAGGTGCGAGTAAAATTATAAATATATAAATAAATGTATAAAAAATATATAAAAATTAAAAATAAGAGTAAAACCGTACGGACCACATCTCATCAACAATAAAATAAGAAATAGAATAACAATCGTGAGCGTCATCATCGTCACCAGTCACGACATTCTTGGAACTACTTTCAGAGATGATTACTGCATTTAAAAAGGCACGGAAAGTGTTGCTTAATGACTAGTGAAGGAACCTGTTTGGGTGTTGTATAAATATTTGTCATCATTATTAAAATGTAGCTAATGTTGCATTGAATGTGTTCATTACCATTTTATTTCATCTAAAAAGGTATGCCATCTTATTCTGAAATGAGATGCATGAAATGTTAAATCGGAGGAGGTTGACACAACCATTGCGGACATATTCCTTCCCACTGGAACAGATTTAGTGTGCTACAGCACACCCCATTAATACCATACCATAATCTGTACATCTGAAGAAACAATCTGTGGATGTGTGGAAATATTTTGGATGAAATAAAATTCTTTAACACATTGCAAGTTAAAGTGATTTAAAAAAACAAATACTTTTATGATTATCCGGATAGTATCGTGAAACAAAATTTTTTTGGGCCAGATTGAAATGATTCTATCCATATTGTCTCATGCCTTGAGTCACAGGAACATTCAAAATTCAAGATTCACATGGTGATTTAATTATTCTTAAGTTTGTGCTCACAGATACAATAAGTACACACATGAAAGGTGCAGATAACAATTAATTAAAAATACACATAAGAGACTGTGAGTGCGCTTTATGAAATATGTCACCCTGATAGAGTTATCAAGTTCAAACAACAATTTAACAAAATGTAAAATGTGCACAACTGAACCACAGTCCATTCTGGAAGAACATCTGCTATTAAAAAAGGAGTTAGTTGTTAATTTCAGATACTTTTTAAATTATGCTTGGTGGTAGTATTTTCTCTGCATATAATTTTCCACATAATACAAACGATTCCCAGTGAATAGTATTCAGTGATATTTAATTGTATTTAAATTTAAAAAGCATAATATTTGTTGTGTTGGAGTCAAACACATTGATGTTTAATTTGCATTCCCGCACGTGCACGCAGGTCTGCACACACAGAGGTTGAGGAACAGTAGACAAATACAGTTTCAATAGACGTCTCTCCAAATACTTGTATAGTATGCAACAACCATCTGGGGTTGCAGGTGCCTAAACATTACAATAAAAATACAGACATACAGGTACATGTTTACCTGAGGGCTTCTGTGCAGCTCATACAGACTCAATTCCCAAGTTTTAACTGGATTTTGAATGTTCACAGGAGCTGCCATGGTTTGCCAACTACTTCACAGTGTGCTAGCTGGAAACACAAGAACACACTTGTTTGGTTTGTAAAAGGGAATTAAATATAGGCTTTTGGGATTAAAAATCACCCTAGATCTGGTTATCTCCAACGCAACGCAGATTCTATACCTGGCAACCCCTAATAGCATGACATGTTGAAACGGAGGTAAATATATTAAAAGCAGATTAACTAAATAAAGAATAACAAAAAAATTCCCACCATACAGCTATATTGTTCAAGACATTGTACAAAACTATTTTTATTCCTGAAATACTTTATTGAAGAAAAAACTTTGTGTTTGCTTTGTCATAAATTATATCTTAAGCTTCCTTGCCTGCAAATAAACTGATGGTTTTATTAGATGTTACTGTACGGTACACTGAATATATAGCTCTAAATACAGCAACCTCTGACTGTGTAACTTCTTCAGACGTTACTATATCAAAATAAAATGACCTCAAATTCAAAATATTTATAAGCAAAACAAATAATCATGAATCTATATTAAATAACAATTACTAAAGCAAAACAATATTTAAAACGACTCCAACAATGATCGGATAGCCATGTCAGACAGTGGACATGCCATGAACCACCAGATAAAGATAGATAGGAACATTAAGATACCGTATTGTCAATTCGGGTTCTGCAACAAGGAAGTTGGAAACTCCTCCTCCGGCTGGAGACAAAAACAGATCGGATAGCCTGATGTGATAAGATAACTTTGACACCACATCAGGAAAACATATTAAGAAACTTACGTCGAATTTATTTTGACGGACAGCTGACTGCGCACGGCAGTCCAGCAGGAAGAGACAGAGTAAGACAGATCCCGACGAGATCCTAGCGAAAAGGTTCTTAGAATTTAACAAAAGACGAACATTATCATCTACCTGACACGGTGTGAGAACGGCTTTGGGGTAAGGGATAACGATGGTGGGAGGTAAATGACATGACAAAATCAACAACACATTTACAATCGAGTAACTGGCCTTTGTCCCCCCGGAACAACTCTCATACTGTCTCCTCCGCTAACGCGATTGTCAGTGGCAGCGACCCCTAGCGAGAAGTTTGAGCCAAACACATAAACTACTTTACTTGAGAACATGAATTCATAAATATTACATAATGGCTATTGTGATTTGATGACTATTGTAAAATTTGACATTGCACAATGTCTTAATGTTTGAAACAACTTCAGGAATTGCAGTATGTGCTGGATAATTAGTGTTGTTGCAAATTGTCTGACCAGAGAAGGACTCTTAACTGAGTAAATCAGGTTTATTGATGGTAAATAGCAGCGAACAATCACAGATGCTAAGCCATGGTATTCAAATCAATAAGTCCTCTAAAGGTTGTTGTTTAAGTTATTCTTGTCATAGACATCCTTGAAGGCCTGATGCCTGGACAGTGGACACACATTAACAAGACTTTAAGTTGTTTAAGTTTATGTGGGCCCCTCTAAATCTTAAAATATATCTCCACATCAGTATAAAGTTCAAGTACCAATTTTTCTTTTAGGTGAATATTAAGGTAATTGGACAATGTGTGTGTGTGCGTGCGTGTGTGTGTGTGTGTGTGTGTGTGTGTGTTGTAAAAGGACAGGGAGGTTCTGTAAGATGCCAGCCTGCATAACAGGTTAGGAACAGGCATGATATTGTAAAGAAAATACATGAAAATGTAAAATAGTATAATATAAATAACCTTTATAAAGAGCCTGTATGTGATATAATATAAGAACAAAAAGCAAAATAGAAAAGGTTAATAATTGATTGCCATTTCAGTGGTACATTTATTAAAGGAGATACACACTCCTTAGTTTATTCACTATATAGGCGACATTTAAAACATACTTGACTACACTAACTACATTTCCAGAGTAACAGAGTAACAAATGAAATTGAATGTAAACATAAAATATATTACATATCTTTACATATTATATATAACACTTTGTATGCACATGTTACATTGTATATAGGCTTTATATGTATATATAAACAAAGTTTAATTGATAAATAATAATACAAATAATATAAATAATGCGTTTCAATGTCAATCACTCAAATCCACTAATTGTGATCAAGTGATTTATTTCAACGCTTCCAGTAAAAAGCATTTGCCGCCGTGGCGATAATGACAATTAGGAGGTTGATTGGCTGGGTGATTGCAGCAGGAGCAGCCCCGTTGTAAGGCCCTATGCCACAGCAGCATTGATGTGACCGAGTGTCATTCGCCGCCATGGCAACACCTGTGTTTATAAAAGACGAAAAGGCCTCACATTTAGTGTCATGCATGATGTGGTGTGTACAGTGGGCAGTGTGTGTAGTGATGTGCAGAATATATCGATAGCTGATACATAAATGCATTGTTCACGTACCAGCCAACAGGAGGAGGACAATGCAAATCTTCCAGATCATTGTCGATGGCTTATTACTTCTTCCTAAATATGCAGACAATCACCTTCTATAGACAGATGAAGCTCAGATCAGGGACAAATACATCTTAAGCACAACTGACATACAGTATCTTCGGTACTGTATTACCAGTGTTGGACAAGTTACTCAGGAATAGTAATAAGTTACTATTTACCTATTACTATTATTAACGTTTGCTAGGACCAGCAAAAATAATAAAGGCACATCTTCATAAGATACAGATAAAGTTGCTTTTATTGTCACATACACATAGCAAAATGTGTTCGTTATGGATGGAAGATGAAAATATAAGGGAATAAATATCGCTCTTGTAACACAGTAATGCAGCATTACTTGGATTAGTTATTGTAATATTATTGCCGTTTTGGAAAAAAGTTATTATTTTCACTAGTTACTGAAAACAGTAATAATATTAAAGTAGCTAGTAAATAGTTACTGCCCTACGCTGTGTATTACACACATGCATTCTACAGAAATATGCTAACAATATTTAAGTTATATATAAGCTGCACAAGGCAGGAAATCAAATGGGAAAATGTTTGTACAGAACACCGGAGGTCCGTGTTCAGTACAAAATGCAGACAACTGTAATTAACATATCTGTAAAAATTGTATTAAGTCTTTAAATATCAATATAGGCCTACTTATATCCAATATAAGATACACATGTAACCAAGTATTTGGAAGGAGAAATAGCAATATAGGCCTACTTATATCAAATATAAGATATTATAAATAAAAATTAAATATCAGCAGCACATGTGACCAAGTATTTGGAAGGAGAAATATTAATGGTAAACTTACTGAATGTAGGTAGTGGTAGGTTTAGAGTAGTGTCCAGTGATGGTGATAAAAGATTGTGCTGCTCTCTGCCTTTAAGGTGAAGAAAATACCATGAAATACGTTGGTAATGACGTTGGAACCAACCCCAGCCCATGTAATGGCTAGGTGTGTGCCTGTGTGACTTTTATGATGCACACACTCATTGTTGGGTAATTGAATTTAAATGTCATGACTGATACTTGACGTTAATCATCTTTGATAATTGAATAGTTGTGAATGCCATATGACGCCTCAAATGTAATGAAGAAAGTCCCATCCCAATAATTAGTTGGCATGGCACTAAATATTGTACCATATGGACCTATCCCCTTTGGGGATAGGTCCCCTAAGGCCTTAGGCATTAGGGGATAGGCAGATAAAGTACAGTAAGAACTCAGTTCTTTGTGCCATTGATTTCTTTTTCTTTTTAATTATTATTACTGAATTGCCTATACCTGATGGGGCAAAACCCTTATTGTTAATGTATGTTTTCTTATTAGTATTATTGAAAAATTTAATTGAAGTCAATAGAAACTACTAGAATAAATAAAATGTTATGAAATTTGGCACACTTATATTATATTTTTATATTTATCTGATTTTATTTGTGGTTTTATTTCCACTGATGTTTTCTGTGTTTCTACTTTTATTTTATACCTACCATGTTAGTATTTTAATGTAAAGCACTTTGTGATTCTATATCTGTGAAAAGCGCTATATAAATAAACTTTATTACTAAAATTACTTTGCTGACACTCTGTCACGTATGAGTGACACTTATAAAAGTAACTTTTGTTTTAAGCTTTCCCCCTTTAGGCCAGCATTTGACACATGTCCATGTGGTGTGTAGAACCTAATACTACTTCTTCCCTAGTGCAATTTCCATGCTCAATGGCAGATAAAACTATTTTTTAATTTCTTTGATTAACATTGTATAAGGCACTCTTGTATATTGGCATTGGTGTGAATTATGTGAATACTGGCTGCAAAACAAGTTTCACCTAGTGGGAACATTAAGTTAACCTATAACCTAACCTAACTTAATTTCAAACTTAACATCAACAGGTCATCTCTAGCAGCCAAATAACTACAAATAATGTAATAACTGCTATTAATGTAAACGTTTTTAATTTATTAATGTAATACATGTCAGTACCAATAATATAATACAAATACTGAACCAGTAACGTAATAACTATGGGCTCGGTTAATTGAATATTCAATGTTATAATCGGAGTTGCTATAGCAAATGTGTTAAAAAAAAAAACCTTCTTTGTCAGAGATGGAACATGAAATTAGTCACATGGCAGCCGCAGCCTATGATGTTATTTTCTATTGTACTGTGCTTCTATTTGTATGTGGTCCTGTAAACTGTTAAGGAGTGGAAGCCTGGCTTCACAGTTCACAAATCATAACAGCCTTATAAGCCAATAATGAAATAACCTTATAATGTAATAAAGGTTAATATTGTAATAACTTACCAATAATGTAATAGCATTTATGAAACGTAATTACTTTATGCTCAAAATTGTGTCAGGTTCAGACAAATGTTTGAGCAGCAATTTGAAAGAAGTAACAGTTATGGAAGCATGACACTTAAAAAAACAACTTATTAACAGACACATATATAAAGTATACCACTTAACAGTTATGAATCATTGTAAACACCATTAACTCTCTGAACAAGAAATACACATAATCCCTAATATATTGCTATATTAAGAATAGGCGTTAATGTCATCATCACAAATTACATTTAGCAATTTATTACAGAGTATTGTTATCTTAGACTTGTTTGACATGAGAGAAAATGTAAGGGTGTCTTACATTATCTCTCACGTCAAACAAGTCTAAGATAAAAAAAACTGTACTGAAAACAGTACATCAGTGACTATATTTAATAGTCTGCCTTGGAGAATTTGGACCCAAATGCACGACACTCAGGTTTTTCTGGGTTCAGGGTTTTATCCAAAGACACGAACACGAAAAACAGGGCTGACATCAAACAATAATCCGACAAAGACAACAGAACATACTAGGGCTTTAATACAGGTATACAAGACAGACCATTGGACACAGACAACGAGCGGCAGGTGAAAACAACAACAACAACAATCAACCAGGCAAAGAACTGGAACACAGGGGAAACACGGACTGGAATATGGGGGAAACACGGACTGGAACACAGGGTAACGCGGACTGGAACACGGGGAAGCGGACTGGAACACAAGGGAAACACAGACTGGAACACTGGGGGAAACCCGGACTGGAACACAGGGTAAACCCGGACTGGAACACAGGGGAAACCCGGACTGGAACACAGGGGAAACACGGACTGGAACACGGGAAAACACGGACTGGAACACAGGGGAAACACAGACTGGAACACAGGGGAAACACGGACTGGAACACAGGGGAAACATGGGCTGGAACACAGGAGAAACACAGACTGGAACACAGGGGGAACAGACTGGAACACAGGGGAAACACGGTCTGGAACACAGGGGAAACACGGTCTGGAACACAGGGGATACCCAGACTGGAACACAGGGGAAACACGGACTGGAACACAAGGGAAACACGGACTGGAAAACAGGGGAAACACGGACTGGAACACAGGGGAAACCCGGACTGCAACACAGGGGGAAACAGACTAGAACACAAGGGAAACACGGACTGGAACACAGGGGGAAACAGACTAGAACACAAGGGAAACACGGACTGGAACACAGGGGGAAACAGACTAGAACACAGGGGAAACAGACTAGAACACAGGGGAAACAGACTAGAACACAGGGGAAACAGACTAGAACACAAGGGAAACACGGACTGGAACACGGGGAGAAACACTAGGAATGGAACACGGGGAAACAAGGAGGTGGACAGCAGAACGTGACACAAACGCGGACTAGAGCAGCTCCAACAACTCCGGGTAGCTTCGTCCCGTGGTGGTAGAAGGCCTAACCGGCCCACTGGAGAGCCCGGCCGGTGAGCAGCAGCAGCAACGTATCTCACACCCACTGGTTTACCTCGAGCCACTCAGCAGCGAAGAACCAATGTTATTGAAGCACTTGTTGCTTTGATAGCAGCCTTCAGCTCTTCTGCATTGTTGGGTCTTGTGTCTCTCCCCATACATTTTCTATGGGGCTCATTTCAGGCAAGTTTGCTGGCCAATCAAGAACAGAAATTGCATGGTCATTGAACCAGGTATTGGTACCTTTGGCAGTGTGGGCAGGTGCCATATCCTTCTGAAAAATTAAATCAGCATCTCCATAAAGCTCGTCAGCAAAAGGAAGCATTGTAGTGCGCTAAAAGTTCTTGGTAGATGATTGAGACTCTGCCACGATACTCAGAAATGTAGTTTAGTAGCGTTGCTACTGCCTACTACAGTACTACTACTGCCCAACACTGTATATGCAACACAATTTTAATAATAAAACAGTTCACTTAAACAATGTATTTTTTAAAGTAGTTGTATGTTGTATTTTAATATTTTTTTATGTTTGATGTACCGGGAGGGCCGGGTAGAATGTGTCAAAGGGCCCCATCCTGCGCCTGGGCCTGACTTTGCCCAGGCCTGATCTAAAGCATTGCTAATAAATTACCTAATTAGAGAACATAACATATATATACTGTATATTAGGCCTCTGAGAAAACCTGGTTGAAACAGAATGAATTCCTACCGTTAAATTTATTTATTTAGCCATTGTATACCGCCCCCCTGGACCATACATTGAATTTTTAGATGAATTTACTGAATTTCTTTCTGATATTCTAACATTCAATGATAATATATTAAAGAGATATGAAAGTGGTTACACATTGCAGAAATATTGCCAATATATTGCAGAGGGATATATTTAATATACATCAACCAAATAAATAATAATAAAAAATAAATAAGTGTGTTAACATTATGACAAAAAACG
>JAODUH010067736.1:0-41236 GCA_027564835.1 Typhlichthys subterraneus
GCCTCACACCCTGGGCAACTCCAGAGTAGAATAAAGTCCATCCCCTATCCAGGAGTACGGTTCCAGAACCAAGACTGGGCGTAGAGGTAAGCCCCACCAGATAGATCTAAGTTGTAGCACTCCACCTCCTGCACAAGTTCTGGCTCCTTCCTTGTTGTTATTTTATCTAATAAAATAAGTTTTCTAACACTAGTGACCTATTAATTCATGAAATAATGAATACTTGTTTTACATGATGTTATCTTACTCATAATCAAGATTATTATCTTAAAAGAGTATTATATTCTGTATACATTTAAAAAAAATGGTACCTCAACATTTCATGAATTCTGTAATTATTATTATAACTATTTACAATTTCTTACCCCATTTTTGTCAAAAGCTCGACATGATCAGATACTTTTCCTGTTGGGCCAATGCCAAAAAAGTGTTTAAACTCATGAAGAAACAAAACTTCTTGAGCACTCCATAACAAACCTTTTGTACATGCAGTACCTGCAGTGACTTCCATTTCCTCATTGGTCTTCTCTACTTGTTGCGTCTGCCCCATTGTTAGGAATTTAAAAAGTGATTTCCATTGTTATGTATCTGCCTGTTACATAGGAAGGTCTGCCTATCTTATACTATATACAGTAGCTACTGTATTTACTGCTGAGGTTTGTGAGATTCCTTAGCAAGTGATTAGCAGTTCCAGGATTAACCTGGACTTAAAGGTATAGTCAGCTATTGCAAGCTAAATGCTAAGCTAATACACTTTTTGTCAAATTCAACAAATATCTCCTTGCATTTCGCTACTTTACCGTTCTCTGTGCATGCTGAAAAAAGAATAATATACTTTTACACAGCATAGTACATAGTAACATGAACAAAGTGGCAAACACCGCTCAAATCAACAAAGCCATAGTACTACACTTCACAATGCCTATGTGCGAGGTACCGCAGCGGAGGACCGTACATGGAGAGACACTGTTTTGAGTAGAGCTGGAACTTAGCACTTAATTAGAGTCACAGCTAAATGGGTCCACATCAAGTGCCAGACAGACAGAATAACATTCTAAAGCCCGTCATTAGTATGGCATGCAGCCATGCAGGCTGTTAAATAAAAATATTGCATACTGTATAGGCACTGAGCCTACTTTCTTAAATTATATCTATCTTCCAGACGTTCTCTTCTGACAGCAGAATGTTATACTGAACTGTTACATTTTCTGATACAATGGGTAGGTACATGCAACATCTTTCAGTGTATTAACCTACCTGTACACTGGCAGGAAATATCAAAATGTCAAAGCTGTTTTCTGTCTTTCCGCCTGATGACAAAGCTACGCCGGAGCTGAATTCTGCAAATACTTTGCCAAAAAGGTGAAAAGCAATGACACAGAAGTTACGATTATTCAATTATACTTAGTTAAGCTTTAGCAAATATTCTAATTACAAGGAGCAGATATGGTTTAGCCATCTTGCTCAGGTAGACCCACTCCAGGGTACAACCCGATGGTATTCTGGTTGGGAATGTACTGAGACCCATACCACTAGTCTACCCTTTAAAACCCATACAGACAAACTATGCACAGTTTATAAATAAACTGAACAGGTTTAGATGCATGTCTCCCACAGGAAAATATCTTATTAATCCCTACTGACAGAAAATGTGCATACCGGTAAACAAAAGTAGTCTAGACAGAGCCTGAAGGAAAAGACACAATCATGTACAGTATCGTGACTCAAGAGACTACAGTGGAATACTAAACTCAACTATATGGGCATTTTGTTGTCAGTGATTACAATTACTATTGTAAGGATTAGAGATCAAATCATTAAGATTACAATTTTAATGTATAGGAAATAACAAGTAATAGAATGTTGTGTTATGTTTCAAACTTAATAACATTTTCGGGATATATGAAAGCTCTTGCTGTTTTGACAGGCTGATCATAATGATAATACATGTGTCCAAAGGAATGACCAATGCATACATTATGTACAGCTGAGTCAGGAATAACAACACAAAGTTACACAACAAAAAACAACAGGTTTCATGGCTAATGAAACTGTTTTATATGCTCAATTAGTATCATTGTTTTTTACTTTCCCAGGACAGATCATTGGCTGAAGCTAATAAACTATAGCCTAATTTGGAATCAGTATATCAATCTCTTTTAACTAGATTGCATTTGTTCCCAGGCTAATGAGGTAGACACAGAGCCAAATCTTTTTAAAGTTAAGGATGGTGAGCAGTCCCCTAAGTCCAAACCTATAACATTAGCAATCACCATATTAGTCTTTCTGGGGTTAGTTAAATTAGAGTTATTCACTGGTACTGTAGAAATGTTCTTTATATGTTTGAGTTATTTGCCAGTTGCCATTCCCTTATACAGTATGGCCCGACCATAATACCAATATTTTTATGAAAGCACTCTTAAAAAGTTCATAAATGAACAGCAGTGCTGTTCTAGGCAGCTGAAAGGTGTGTAATTTGTCCCAATTATAAAAGGAATAAAATACAGCATGAAATGTGACACATCTAATAAAGGTACAAAAGAGCAGCGGTGTAATGATTAAGTTGAGAGTGGACTCAAGTGCATGACACATAGGCAGAACTGGGAAAAACAAATAGGTTTTCACAGCGGGATCCAAGAAAACAGCAATACAAAGTACACACAAACACCAACAACCGAAAAGCATCTGGGTTTGAATACAAAGGGAGACTAGGCAGGTCGGACAAAGACAAAGGAAAAATCAACATACGACATACGACGACAAAAACAAGGGGAACTGAAATAGGTGGAACTAATTAGAAAATTGGCTATGAAACAGTAGGAATAGTTACATGAACAGAAACATGCAGGAAAAAATGAACTGGAATAACAAATATGGAACGCAAGGATAACGCAAAGTGGAAATGGTGAAACTGAGCATATTTGGTTTTTATCCCATTTTTCCAAGACAGGGGCACACAAGTTTAATTTATTTCAAATGTGTTAGCGAGCACTTCCCCTTTGCCTAGATCAACCAGACAGGTGTGGCATATCAAGATGCTGATCAAACACCACGATTATTCCACAGGTGTGCCTTGGAATTGGATCGTGTTATGCTCTAAAATGAGCTACACCCAGGCTAAAATCAATAGTTGTATATTTTATTTTACTGTAAGTGGGTTTGGCAAATGCCTTGAGTTTTAAATCATGACATATTGGACACCAGGAGCAAAAGTAAATAAAAATGTGTTAAAAAGTATGACCATCTGTATATGTATAATATACTCAAATTACTGTGTAGTGTGCAGGCGTGGAATACACTCCCTCCAAACGGACAATATAATAAGGTGAAGTATACTGTCAAAGAAAGACAGGAGCATTGTCAGTGAACTATTTGCAGACTGTCACGGGATGGGAGCTGATAATGAGCTTGCAGTATGCTATGATTCCTTGGGATCCCAACAGGGAGGGAGGGGATCCCAAAATATAATTAAGCAACAGTAAACTATTGTGTTATCATAGCTCAGTGATAATACATATGGCTCCTAGGATAGCTGCATTTATAGTACTAAACCAATCTTGAGTTTTATCCTCAACAATCTGTTGTTAAATACATGAACTCCAAGAGTGTTCAAGTTGCCCTTTTTATTCAACTAGTCAGCTATTTTTTCAAGAACAATTGAGTGTTTTGCATTATAGTATGAGCAATCTCGAAACCCATTGGTTATATCACTTGATGGCAATTAATAAATATTGACACGGGCCAATATTTCCGAGGTTCCTCTTATATCACTTGACGGCAATTAATAAATATTGACACGGGCCAATATTTCAGAAGTTCTGGTGTAGCCAGCAAATACCTGGATTACGGAAAACTGATGGTTAAAATGTCCTAGCGCCTCCATTTTGGACAGTACATCTGCCTCTTTATCTCTCCACATGGAGATGCAACCAAAACACTCAAGCCTGATTAGTCAGTACTGGACGGTTCATAATTGAGACTGACACTAAAAGGCATTGTTCATACAGATAATTGAGGAGAAAATGCTGTGGAGACGTGTCTCAGCAATACACTCTTGTTAGATCTGGCAACACATGCAGTAAACCAAGGTTACTGCCATAGAGTACTTTTTATGCTAAATATGTCTATAAGATGTGTAAATATTTCTTAACAAAAAAAAAAGATAAAAGAAAATATAAATACATTATGCAAATGTGACAAAGATTTATAGATTATATATAAATATATAAAAAATCCATGTACATTTCTTAATTATTGTTAAGATCATGCAACACACAACCCAAGCTGCTTTCATCCAATCACAGGAAAGATGACAATACCTTATTAGGAGCCTTAATGTTAGAGAACCTTTGTATTTCTAATACTATGTGGATTACAAACATATTTCAAATGGACACCAGAACATGCCGATACCCAACATGTGTATAATATAGATTCAATGTGTAATACATATTCTGCATTAATATGCATATATCTGAAGATATTACAGTATGAGTAATTAGGCTTGTAGGGATTTTCTTTTTCTGTGAGTAATGCTTATTGTCTTAAAGACAAATTACCTTGAGGTGATTTGTTCCAATATGTTCAGTGTGTAAGCAGGTGCAGCTCTGAAGAAAAGAAAAACTCTTGTACGTATCCCAGACCTTCGATTGGTGTTGTCCACTAGGTGGAGACAAGATATCACAGAAAGATAAACACCAACACATCCCTGAATGAGGTGTCCCCACTGAATTGGTGATGAATGGGTATGTATAAGTAACAGTATTTTTCCCCAACAATTGCAGGGCAAATATATTGAAATCACATTGTTAATGTCAGAGTGATAGGATTGTTTGTATTCTATGAACTTTAGAGCAATAGAGTGAAAGGAGTAAGTGCCTTCCTGCTTGATAATAATCCTTTATCTCTCTGAACCTCTCGCTGCCACATATTTAAAACACCTTTGTGCTTGAGTGTAGATTCCCAGTGTACTTTGGCCATGTAGGATCTTGGCTTCCCTGGAGTGCAGCTATTTTTGACTCCCGGCTCGCTTTCAAAGCATTGCAGGGAGGATGGAAAAAGTTCCTCCTCATATAATTGTGATGGCACAATTTTGTGGGCAGTCTCTGTCACAAATATTAAAACAAAAATGGTGAAACACAGACCTAAGTTCGTCCACAGCAAAAAATACCAGGCCAAAAGTAAGCAAATAATTTATAATCAAAACATTTCTGTTGTATTAAATTAAGGCATTTTTCCAACAGATTAAGAACATTTTACTTGGTATTACGAAACCACATAATTGGTCTAATTTTGAAGTTTCACAATAAGATTTTAGTGTATTTGGAGTCATGATTACTCAAGGTATATGAGGAATTAGATGAACTCACAATTGCTGGTTTAACATACTGCAATCAGCAAAGCTGGGTAGCAGCTAATCAGTGCCTTCCACCACTGCAATGTTGTTGTGGGAGGAGCTGTTAGGAGAGGAAGGCTGCAGATATGAACTGCCCTGTACTCTGTGGAATGGTGACTGAACATATTCAGTTGCCCTGACAGCATGTCACGGAGATGGTTGAGATGGCTGAACTAAATGTCAAGATAGTTTTGGTGCTCTTCCCTCCCACCCTATCTCCGTTGTTCTGTGTCCAGGGACAGCACTGGCCTTTCACATCAGCATGTTCATTATGAGATAATACAACAGCCAGGAAAATATGCATGCCACTCACAGGCATAGAGAGCGAGCCCGAGCCTTGTGAGACCATACTGATCTCGCGAGCTTCAGTTTGACTTGCCTCGCGAATCAGTCTGGAGAGCTTGGAAATTATTGTTTCAGGCCGGTAAACCCAGTGTGTCAATAAGCGTCATACTGTTAGCTACGGGCGTGGTTAAGGTGTGACGAAGACGACATAAAAAAAAACTTGTAAACAATAATGGCAAGTCCTACAGAGGTTAATGTAGGTGATGCAATATAGCATCAGTTTTATTAGAAGAGCAAAGGCTTTTCTTGATGGAAAATAATCAATTTCACTCTTCTCCCCACGTTTTTACTGCAAGAGTGGATTTAACAACAGGCTTTGCTGGTTCACAGGTTCATCCAATCACAATTATTTTTTTTTAAAGCTCCTGCCCTTTTAAAACACTTTCAATGGACTGCTCCCCAGATGGATGGTTCTAACAGACACAGATACATCTGGCGTGTCAAGTTAATAGAGAGCATGCAACCACACAGTGAAATCGAACTAATGTGACACACCTTATGAGACATCTCAAAACACGACTTAGAGCGGAGAGTGATAACTGTCTGATGGCGTATCGGATGGTCGTTATAATATACCGTGTTGTCATTGTCAGGATAAAATAGGAAAATATAGCAACATCCAAATGCCATTTTGTTTTATGTTTTCACATAATGCACACAACACTTTCCAGTCAAAATGAAAGCTATTTTTATGTCCGCTTAAAACTATGGGGCATCTTCCCATCTGGCAGGACAGATGTTCCTGCATGCTGTTTTAGCTTTATTCCATCATACAGTTAGAATACTGTTCATTTAGTTGATTTTATCATCCATTTGGCCATGCCACAATACACATTGGCACAAAAAGAAGACTAATTCTAGAATGGTTACAGTATTGTGAAGCATGTCTAGCTCTGGCTTAATGTAGCCTATTCCAATACAAATCCCACTGGACAGTTTAATGTGCCAGAGAAGCACACTAATGCTCTGCAATAATCTTTCTTGATATGAAAGCTTAAAAGATTTTAAAAGATAATTACTATCATCATTTAAC
Organism: Typhlichthys subterraneus; assembly: GCA_027564835.1. Taxonomy (NCBI): domain Eukaryota; kingdom Metazoa; phylum Chordata; class Actinopteri; order Percopsiformes; family Amblyopsidae; genus Typhlichthys; species Typhlichthys subterraneus. The sequence goes on from JAODUH010067736.1 coordinate 6,774, forward strand.
ATGCGTATAAAGCTCTATTTTGAAATTATTAAATAATTATCCTCTAATTAATATTAGATCCTTAGTTCAAAGATACAACGATCAATAAACACAGATCTTTATTCATTGAAAAACCTGAAATACAGCAGGTACCCCAACCCCCCCCACACACACACACACACACACACACACACACGTACAAATACCTACCTTTTCTGCAGAGGAGTGGCATGTATCATAGACGGGCATTGATTTTTAATTCCTCTCTGCAAAACATCCTGTCAACACTTGGCCTTAATGCTGGCTCACTGCTTATTTGTTGTCACATGGGCTCTCAGATGGCAAAGCAGCTAATGCCCTCTGACCTCCTTATGGTTACACTGCAGCAGGTGAATCCTCACCTGACTATGTGACCTGCAATACTGATTGCAGGTCACATATATTTAGTGTGTGTGCATGCACATATTTGCGCACACACACGCACGCACACACTCCGCAGTAAAGCTGGGGTTGCTCCAGGACAGAGAGTGCTCTTGTTTTTTCTTCTCTAAACAGAGGTTTATTGGACCTTCCTCTTTTCTATCTGACCTCCATTACTCATGCTGGTGTGGGAATGCATGACATTGAACACTAAACCTGAATCTGAGATTCTATTGAAAAAACAGGAGTAAACTATAATTTAATAAATACCTGATTCAACACAACTGACACACATACAATTTATTGGTTCTGGAGTTCGGAACAGATGTAAAAATGATATTAGGTAACGTAATGCAGTGTTGTTTTCGTACACATTTCCATTTTAAGTATAAACTTATTGAAGAACTACTTCTGCATAATTTATATATTTTTGGGAAGTGTGTGTGTGTGTGTGTGTGTGTGTGTGCATGCAGTCCTTCTGTGTGTAGGGATAAGAGACATACCTATGTTGAAAAGGATAGGAAATACTCCATCATTTATATGGCGCTGATCCCAGTGCTGCATTGAGCTATGGCAGGACACACGCCTGTAGGCACAGGAGCAAAGCTACTGACAAAACTTTTACCAGGAAAGGAGAAAACAAATCAAACACGTGTCAAATATGTAGCTGCACAGCCCAATGAAAAACTATATTAGTCTTACAGTGAAGGTGAGGGGTAACACGGATATGTCTTGACTTAATTTTTCGACTCCATATTTTATCCAGCATTTGCAAGTCTTCTTCATCCCCCTGGTTTCCGCCCTTTTTGTCACCCTGTATGCTCAAACTCTATTTTGTCATGCTTTCGATCAGATCTTTCAAATTAAGTGCAACACACGATTCCTTCACTGTCTTTTCCAGCCAAGCGCTAGTGATGGAGATTCACAGCATAAAATAGACATGCAGCATACAGAAGGAGACTGTTTAACACGACTATTGCACTTTCTGTGGTTGATAGGTTGGTAGGGTTATTTTTATCCTTGTTACTAGGGACATGTCCAACCTGCCTAGAGGAACCAACTGTCAATGCATAATTTTCTTTCAATTTCCAAACACTACACTTGCCCGTATAAATTGTAGACATCCGTAAAAGCCAAAAAAGAGCTTTTGTTGAGGTGCCTTTCTGCAGCTGTTTCCTTACAGATGAAATAAGGTGGGTGACGATTGCAGAAATAGGTGGCTTTATGAACAGTACACACAAACTCTTTAATAAAGTGCCAAAATCATAAACAGCTTGCTTCCCAAATGACTTACTGTCGTAGCATTCGTTCTGCTGCTTCCCCTTTCTGCTTAATTGACCTGTGTCCTTTTCATGTAATTATGCCTTCACACTGCTTAACTAATTGGCGTTTAGACTTCTTGACACACAAACACACACACACACCTACCTGAGTACTTTCTGACCTCTCCAAGCCTGTTGTTTTGTGTTACCTTTGTGTTTCTCTGCAGTCAGAGGTACACAGAAACGCACAGGGGAGGAAGCTTCGCCCTTTCCCCTCTCATTAACCTTTCTCTTCACTGCCACAGACACAATGACATGCACCAGTGGATATCGACCCCAAGGCAGAGGTCATGTGTGTGTGTGTGTGTGTGTGTGTGTGTGTGTGTTGGTGAAGGAGGGTTCAGTAAAACATGTACTTTGGGCACTAGAACCAGAGTCTGGGTCAACGACCAAGGTCACCAGACACCTTTGTGCTTCTGTTTCATGGAACCACCAACTGTTTGGCGGTACGATGACATTCCCGGTCCAATGCATTAGGGGAAACATGGGAAGACGTCCAGCTATTAAACCTGTGCCTAAATTACAGCATATACGTTTTCATAGTAAAAGATTATGAATAGCTGTTTGAAGGCAACTTTGATGCACAACATAAGCAGAATATTTATACATTTCATATAAGAATTGAATAGTCAAATTATGTGTCATTCTCTGGATGGAGTACCCGATTATAGCAGGCTTCTCTTATATATTTGTCTTCATCATCACAGCATACATTCTCCATCACTGTATATTATATGGTTGTTGTACACATTTCAGAATTTGCTTTCTGTGATTTAAACCACTGAAATTTAAAATATCAGATACCTCTCTGAGTTTAGGCTACTGTTCCATTGAACAACATTGAATGTGGAGGGAAACACAATAAGAAAATATTTAGTCATAAATGAAAAAAAAGCCTATTTCAGATTGGCCCTTTGAATTTTGCTTTCTAGTCAAAATAGCAAGAGGAATTATTGTGTTCATTGTACTCTAACCTCTTAACCTGCTCTACAGTTGAATGCTACAGCAGTTAGGGCCCATTTAGTTTTTCTGTGTGAAGGAGGTTCATCCTATCCATTATCCAGTAGAAACTGCTCTCTAATGTGCCTCTGCCTAGACGCCTTATGCATCTAAATGTGTTCTGTTTTGTAATATGTATCTTCATCCGCTTCCCAGGCCAGTGTGGAGATCTCTCCACCCTCCTTTTGACGCACAGGAGCAGTGGCTCTACTCCGAGTTCCTCACAAATAGCTGAGCTTCTCACCCTATCTCTAAGGGAGAAGCCAGCCACCCTCCTGAGAAAACCCATTTCAGCTGCTTGTACCCGTGATCTAGTTCTTTAGGTGAGGGTTGGAACACTAATTGCCCGGTAGATCGAGAGCTTTGACTTCCGGCTCAGCTCTCTTTTCGTCACAACTGTGCGGTAGAGCAATTGTAATGCCACTCCCGCTGCTCCGATTCTCCCAATCTTTCGCTCCAATGTTCCCTCACTCGCAAACAAGACCGAGGTACTTGAACTCCTTCACTTGGGGTAAGGACTCATTCTCGACCCGGAGTAGGCACTCCATCGGTTCCCGTCTGAGAACCATGGCCTCAGAATTAGTGGTGGTAATCCACATCCCAGCCGATTCACAATTGTAATGAGTATGAGAGTAAGGGGCGGAGTCTAGATATGCTGCGGAGGTTGAAGAAGGATGCTCGGTTGATTGTTTTGACGTGTGAATCGAATGAAAGGGAGATATCAAAGGTGACGCCAAGAATTTTTGCGGTTGTTGACAGTGGGATGGGAAGGCCGGCAATGTTCAGGCTGGAGTTGTAAAAATTGCATGTCAGACATCCTTCTGACATGCAATAATAATTGTAGGTGCACCTGGGTTTGTTTGATTTATGCTTTGCAACATTCGCTGGTATGAAGACACACTCACTGACATCACAATATCTGATTTACATATGCACTATTAGTCATTTATAGTGCATACATTAGTATCGTTACAGGTGGGTCTGCATTGAGATAAAACTCACTCTCGATTTGGAATGATTTTTCTGAACCCCAATACAATCATATCTCAAATATGACAGAAATATGATAATATGATAGCAAAGATATGCTCCAAATAATATGATGGAGAGGTGCCCTAAAGGCACACTCATAGATTGAGTTATAGTGGATTCAGAACTCTGAATCATCACCCTAGCTTGTGAGTGTTAGAGTAGCACTTGAGTGTGGGAGTGGCTTGCTCTAACTTCATTCAATCAGCGATGTTTGGGTTTCAAAACACTGGGCAGATGCACTAACATGTTCAAACCTGTTTTAGTGAGTGAGCCTAAAAACATGGCATAGTATGTACGAACAGAGCGCACATGACAAACTTCATTTGAGACAAACCTCAGAAGGCCAGAAGGACATTTCATGAAAAAACATGTCTGAGCAAGACAAACCATGGAGACTGAGAGGATTGATTGCAGGTGCCCTGTAACAAAGAACATTTTCCTTTGTTTTCTCCGTTAAATGTCTTTCAATCTTGTGACATATTCCCCTTCACTATTTGTTATAGTCGCCTAAACCGAAGTCTATTTTCTCTATTTATCTTTTATCTATAGCTTTTGATGATACCTCTAACAACTCTATTTCATGAGTGCAAATCTTTTCGGAGAGTCGACAGTTCCATGATTCCATTGCTTTATTAAGGCGTCGCAAGTTACGGCTAGCCTGACCTTACGGTGACCATGGCGGTGACATGCGCCGATTATACGATGAGCTGATGAGAAATTTGGTACATTCAATGTAAAGTGAAATGGAACAGTGTGCACTTTATAAGTACTGGACAAGCCACTGTTTACTGTATGCTGTGCTCGCAAATGTTCATACTGCATGCACTGCATGTCGCAGTTACAGTATGTCGCCAAACAAATGTGTCATTTCAGCATTCTGGAGGCACTATGACGCAATCACAGTGCTCATTTTACATACCTTTATTGTTTAGCTTGAATTTAAAAATGCACTATTGTGCTTGTGCATTTATTACTGTATGCTGTATAATGTATTTTAGCCTCTGTCACATTTCATGTACTATTCTGTGCCATTACATCGTTCCAGTTTGCAGATCAATGCATGTCCGCTCCCTCTCTGACAATTAGCTGAAGCCAAATCTGTTAATTTACCTATCCTCTTACACTAAATTGAATGCCTTGCTTTTAAACTCCCTGGCTCCCAACCTCTTATTGTTTTATATATTCCCCAGCCAATATAACTGACCTCCCCATATCTGATTACAACGAACCAATTTATATTTGATATCTCTGCTCAGTCTCCTTTACTTTACATTTCACCCTTTTTATTTGTATCTTATATGTCTAATATGTATGGTGTCTTAGACAAATACTTTTATATTATGTTGTCTTTGTATTTGTAATGTAAGATGTCCTTGAGTGTCTTGAAAGGCGTCATTAAATCAAATATATTATTATTATTATTATTATTATTATTATTATTATTACCAGCAGATGTTAAGATCACCTTTCCCTGGTTAAAGGAGCTGTCAGATTTAAAGCTTAAAGGCCACCCATTATTTTGTATGGAGAAAATATTTGCACATGTACACAGCACAGCTCAAACATGTATATATGAGTATATGCACATGTATATGCACATGCATGCAAAACATGACTGGAATACATTCCACCGAAACGAACAAGTTTCTGCCGCTGTGAAGAGGACAGAATGACTTTCAGACTAGCTATCCCCTCTTCAGAGTCCACCTGGATCCCTCAGCTACTGACCTCTCTCCCTCAAATCTTCAAAGGAGAGAAGGTAAGGAAGATAAGGGACTGAAAGAGTAGTAGAAAAAGACACAATCGTAGTCCACCTTTTAGTGTTTTATAATTGTAAGTACTATGCCAAGGCACTCAAGGATCTATGACCGCCAAGGTCAATGTTACAACACAATGCTATTACTCACAGTACGTCCATTTCAACTACTGTCCAATTCATTTATTTGACGTCGCTCGGGATAAAGGCTCTGCTAAATGACAAAATACAAACGTTAACTTGTAAGTTATATATTTTATAAAAAGATGCACTGATATTAAAAGAACCCTTTCCAACTTGCAGTTATGTAATCTGCCTTCATTTTCAGGAGGGGACTTATCAAGTGTTTTCGTTAAAAGAAACCGTATGATACGTATGAAATATAAATATACCGTATGAAATTTACATCAATAAGTCTCCCACATCACCATCACTGGAGGAAGCCTTGAACAGAAGTGCAAAAATAACGAGCGCGCCAGATGTTCTCTAGAGAGCTGGCAGAGGATGTCATACTCATCAAACTGAAACAATTTGGAGGGAGAACATCTCAGCACCTTTGACTCAGACCTGGCTGTTTTCATAGCCAATTTGAATCCCTTGCAGAGATAGGAGAAGTTTTTAAAATAAAAAGAAGAATAAAAAACACATACTGTAGTAACTGACAAAGGCAACAATGCATTATTAACTGTTCATTGCTTTTCAGTGGCATTTTAAAATGGAAACACTTCATTGCTTGCAGCTGTAGGTCTGAACATGTCCAGTGAAACAACGCATGACATGAGACCCCTTGGGTTTACAACTGTCATTTCCCACCAGTGTACTGACTCATGCCTGGTGGGACATCTGATGCAGTCACACACAAGGTGATTATGGTTACAGCTATGGACATTTCTGGGTTGAAATTCAAAAGAATGACACAACACTGATAAACACTGCTGTTAAATATGCCTAGTTGTGATATTTAGCTTTAATCATGGCCTCCCAGATATTTCCTTGTATTATTTCTAAAATACATTTGGAATTAAACACAGTGCATCTATAACCATAATAACAAAATGATTGTTGTATTGAACTACATGTTCATTTCATTCAAATTACTTGCCACTGTCATATAGATTTATCTCATACTGACTTGACTGCAGAAATAATGGTACCTCCTCTCAGGATTTAGATGAACCCACAACTTTCTGAGACCATCCATGTGATGCGAAGCAACGGTGCATCAAGGATGTTCCGGCCCAGCCTGCCCTGACTTGAAATCACCAATTAGAGGCCACAAACTGCAAACAGAAAGCACCTCTTCACTTTTACTTCATAACTATTGCATTTCTGCATAATAGGAAATATTAAACTGATGCAATCATTACTGTATGAAACCAGACTGCAACTTAATGTTGTATAATCAGTCTAGCATTGTTTTCAGCTCAGCCCTGCATGTGTTCAAGCTGTGCAATATGCTCAGAGGTCAAGGTTTGGTTTTTGCCATTCAACATGTACAGTTTATTGCCACTCTGCGGGCCTCCTCTTATATTTGTGATTGCATCTGTTTTTGATGCAATCACATCGGAAAAAAAACAATCCACTGAAAACACTCTACTCATTAAATCGTTTAATATTATTTTGAGAAGCTGATCTGCTTTGCACAGCACATTATGCATACATTAGGTCGCCAACTTGAATCACTTGCACATACAGCCACTTTACACATAGCTAAAGCTGAGCTTTTTGTACATCATGATGCAGAAGATGTTTCATGTTAAATATCAACTGGAACAAGAAATGCTCCCGTTGTGTAACAATTTACTGTAGCAGATGCTTTTATCAAACGTGACTTACAGTGAGTGTAGTATTGAGCTGTAGGGGTTAGGCAGCTTGCTCAATGATGCTTAATCAAACCAATTCCATTTAAGTCAACCACTAGTCAGCCCAATGGCGTAACAAGGCACCAGTGGGCCCCAATGCAGACTGGTGAATGCGGGCCCTTAACAATAATAGGATATTTTGAAGCAAGCTGTTTCTAAATTTAACCCAATTTAAACGGCAACAGTGAAATGCACTGCAGGTGAATGCCTATGCATTCAGTAGCTCAGGCATAGGCCTAATATCAATAGGCTACATGTGCATTGTCAGAAGGCTATAGATGATCATATCCCAAGTCAAACATTGATGAAAGCTGATGTCGGCACAATGACAAATGAAAACATTATTGGTCGATCAATAGTCAAATAGTAAATACATTGGATGAAGTTGAATTTAAGTTCAGTTGCTGCTCTGTCCAACTGAGCTCCGTACAGTAGGCTAGTTACGTTTTAATACACGTCAATTTGGAAGAGGACCGCTTGCTCAAAGCTACGTACATTATCTATTTTTAGAAGCTTTGCATTACGGCTGCCTTTTCAAATATTTGTTTCTTATGTCCGCTTTCATGTTTATAATACATTTCTGCATTTCCCATTCTTGACATTTAAGAGGCTACTCATAAAATGATACACATTATATCATATGATATACAGCTATACAGTAGCCTACGCATGTAATGTCATCACCATATCCAAGAATTCCACTGGCCAACTCCACACATTTTAACATAAAATCGACCATTAGTTACTAAATCGAAATGTAACTAATAATGTGACTATGAAGTAAGATAACATGAGTGCTTTATGCATAGCAGATGTTGTAAGCAAAATCAAGAATGACACCATTACAGAAAATGCCTGCATATCGAGCGCTATATATATCTACTGGCGGGGAGCATTTGAACGGAAATGGTGTTTATCTGGCGCTTGATAAGCAGGTCGAAGGAAGAGTGGCAGGCCTGGATGATCCTTAACAAGGTCCCATGTTCACAGGCCCTTGGTTGACGCCGGGTCCCAATGCTGCCCCTAATTTCAGAGGTCCAAGCATATCTGCATGCATTCTGTACTTGACAGGACATGCAAAAAACAACAGATAGGAGACAGACATTTGGATGTACGTACAGTAAAAAGGTTGAAACTTTTGCAGGACAAGTCTTTTAAACCAGTTAAATATAGACTGCCTTTTAACTACTTGGTATTTAAAAGGTGGCATACATTGCCCTGAAACTGTGTTGTCATTCTTTTGAAAAAGTAACTTTCGCAGTGATGAGGTTATATGTTGATTAATTTGTATTTGCTTCACTGGTCTAAAATCCTATCAGTATTAATGCAGCTGCGGCTGCACACTTTTATTTACTTTTTCTATTAAAGAATTCCACTCTGATGTGTATTCTGAGATGCAGAGGATCATTTAATATTACTGCTATAGCCACAATGGGATTTGACTGAGGGGATGGGTGGAATCATCTGGCTGGCTTTACATCAGTCGAAATGTAAATCTTCCATAAAAAGCTGCTTGAACTGAAGACCAAGGGCTTAGATTCTCCCATTTTGTAACTTCACGTACACATCCTCATTAGATCAATAGGAGATTTTGTAGATTTGTTTTTCTCCTTGGATATATTCTGTACAATATTATATTTATTTATTTTCTTTTTTTTACATTTTACAAAACAGTTTTTATACAAAAACAAATATAGTGTATATAGAAATACCAAAATGTATTTCTACAAATTGTAGTATGAGGATGGAATAGCATAGGTCCACTTTTAAATTGAGTGTAATTATGTAATTATGGGGGGTTCTTTCTAATATATCACTAGTTCCTAGTTCCTTAACTCCCTCCCTTATCAAATCGACTCTTTTTTGCCCTCTAGATTCTAGTCAACCTGCCTCCCGCCTTATCTTTCCCACTGGCAGCACGTGACAGATTGATGCTGCATCCTTTTGCAACTGTATTCTCCTGGTAATTGAGCTCAGATGGTTTCCCAGGGGCACTGATTTTCACAGATGCTTCCCAGGGCACACTCCCTCCTTCTCCCCTTCGACATCATCTCCCGCTGCTTGCTGCTGGAGCTCGTTCTCTCCCATCGCTCCCATTACTTCCTTCATCGCGCTGCTTCCACCTGTGCAACCCCCCAAAAACTAATCTGCCGCACATGACATTGGTTTGGATTTCCCCCCTCACGTTGTCATCTTTCTCACCTGTCATATGGACACAAATACACACACACACACAAAGTACAGTACATACGTGGCCCAAATTACCAGCTAACCCTCCAACCAACGCACACACACACGCGCGCACACGTTACATGTCCCTAATCGCCAACCCTCCGACATTAAAAAGATGCACACACAAACACACACAAGATTTATGTCCCTAATCGCCAGCCTTCCTACACTGAACACATGCACATGTAGTTAATGAGCAACTCCCCCTCCCGCCTGATACAGTCTCGAGAAGAAAACGTGTGATTTTAAATGTTATGGGAAAGTGGAGAAAATTGGAGAAACTTCCTGGCAGTGGTTGCCAATTTGCACATTTACTGTGTATTTGGGTGGGAAGCACACTGACCCCCTCTAATACCTGAAAGAGAATAAAGAATAGCTTTAGAAGTTTACTGCTAGAAGAAAAAAGGGTAGAACAAAGTTTCCCATCAGAAGTGTCTGGCATGCTTGCTGTTTTCACGCAAGTTTAGTAAAAAAGTTTTTGGTGATGTGGGAGACTAAACGTGTATCAGTTGAGAGACGGTTCAGCCAATCACCTGCAATGTACCTGCCCTTTTCCAAACAGTTTCAATGGAGGATTCCCAGATGGTTCTGTGTAATCTGTTTTATCAGATTATAATAGGTATGGCCACTTTAACATCTAACACTTTTTATGCACTATAGTACTGACCAATACCGACTCATTATAATCATTTACGGCCTTTAGGTTATGTAAATGTTAACAATGGATTTTTGAAATTGACAATGTACAGTATAGCTATTTCATTCTAGACTTACAAAACCATCCTAATCTCGCAAATTTCAATTACATTTTGTCACGAGCATCAGTCTGGAATATATCGGTCCAAAAGCATTTGCCGACCGTATAATAAACAGGGCAATCAGTGTCTATCTGAAGTTTTACCCAGATTACATCATATGTTTCCATAGGTGCTAGCCGGTTTAAACATTGAAATTGGGTGCGATAAAGGGATGTAGTGTATGTAAATAGGTTTGACAATGACAATCAATTGAGGGGTTCCAGGTAGTTTGTGGCAAAGTAAAACTGTGGCTCTCATGATTAGTATGGTATCAAAAGGCTAATTCATTTCATTGTATACTGTGAAAACTTGCATAACACATACTATATAGATCCGCTGTACTGTAAATAGTTTTTCTTTTGTTTTAGTATACAGTACATGTACATTATTGGCTGCCTGTCATATTAGACAATATATAAAGTACAATTAACACAAACTAACAGTGTGTGACTATAAGGCTGCCCAACAGGTATGCCATGATCATCCAGCGCTGGATGACGATCATAGATTTTATTTTATAATAACATTTGATTTGTGTCTGGGTGAAAATAATCTCATATGTGGCATTTGCTATCTTGCAAAGCCATTTAAGGCAGGGTTAGTTATTCTTGAGAACACATGCCAACTTTGTTCCAATATACGGAGCCATTGCGTAGAAGTAGTGGATTCTTTGTTCAACACGCACAGAGAACGGTAATCTTGCTAGATTCCTTTCATTAACTAGACATCTAATTTGGCACAATGTCCATCTTTAATCTGACTGTGTGGACAAGAGGTGATGGTAGGGGTAGGGTGGGGTATGTGAGTCAGCAAGGTGTCCAGTCACAAGAGCGAGGTACGGTATGATGCAACGTCCCTGTGGACTAGAGTCTGTCGTGACTCCATTAGACTTCCCCTAGGTCGAGTAAAGTACGGATGGCAATATCCGACCAGAAATGTCACCACATTACTGATATACATTGTAAGCATCCCTCAGGAAATGTTACAGGGTAAGGGCTCAGCAATAAACCACCTTGTCCCTGAGAGCCCCTGTGATGAGTTATTCTTATAAAATATATATATATATTATACATACAGTACATTATATATGTATGTAAGATAGTAATGAAATGTACTGTAACATGCATTTATTTTGGCTAAATATGGCATTATATTTGACCATGTAAGGAATCAGGATTAACTGTTGGGTTTCATTTCTGTAGAAACTAACTGTAGGTGTGATTACATGTGTGATTCTTCTTTACAAGGATTGTATTAGGGCTGCAATTAAACACATTTAAATCAATACCGCGGTATGGCCTTATGTACGGTAACAGCAAAATCCTGTGATTATTTATAAATAGTCACAGACTGCATTACCTCTGTGCTACAACAATAGCAAAACCCATAAAGAGGATGTCACCCCCGTACCTCTGTCCATTCTCGTTCCCCCAGTTCCTTGTCTGTCCTCCATCTCTCTCCTGTTTTGTAAATTACTTCCGGTTTATTAAGTCACAAGGTGATGTTTGTCAATTTGTAATATATACAAATTGACAAACCCTCCGTGACGTCATAGCTTTTCTCAAGAACGGATTTGACAACCACACTTGGCCCAGTTAAAACGTGCACAAGATCGTTTGACCCCAATGTCCGGTTTGTTTGACTAGTGTGATCACTCCATACCGTGCCCGGGCGTGGCACGGTTTGGGTGGACTCGGGCACTCTACACATCAGTGTGATCGCAAACGTGCCCGAGGACGGAACTGAAGTCATCAATGCGACAGTTGCTTCATTACAAACAGCATGGCGGCAAAGGGAACACCTGCAAAATCTGAAGAAACTGCGTGCTCAGTATCTGAAGGTGCGGGATGCACTCCGTAAATCTGGTAGCTCGTCGGATATCAAGGACATATTCCAGTGGAACGTTTATGGTATGTGGACAAAATAATTTAATTAAAATAATTGTCCTTAAACCAAGTAGCCAACCTAATATTTTGGATTAAGCGTGCCCTGACCCTGAATGTTAACTGCAGTTGGAGTGCAGGTCTGCCGGGGAATGGGGAGGGGGGACAATCGTGCTCGGGCACAGTTCAAGGCAACTGGGCCAAGTGTGAGTATGCCCTCAAACGAAAGGTAGATACTAAAAGTCACGCCAGGACTGTTGCTTTTAACCAATCAGATTTCAAGATGGTGACACTGAAGCCATCTAACTGACGTGCGATAACATCAGCATTTTCACGTCCTTTGATTGGATGGTCAGAGAGCGTATGGCTCTGGTACAAACTAGCAAAATCATATCGACCTGCACAATAATTGTTTTATTTTTTATAACCTCCAATGACTGACAGAGGCGGAGACATTGATTTGGTCACAGATAATTACAAAGCCATTTTCAAGATTAAATATTCAAGAGAAGCTGGACATTGTGAGATATTCCCCTTTCGGGGACCTCAACCTGGACTTTGTACTAAAAACAATGGTTCTGGTGTAATTTCTTAAAAGGATAAGCTACAAATAAATCTTAAATATAGTTTCCATCCCCCAGAAATTACCTTAATAATGTATAATTGCATTTTGATGCCTGGAAGGTCACTGGTATTTGTAGAAAATATAGCTCTATTTCATATAGATATTCAATTAACAGTATCGATGTTTCAAATCAATCGTCTCTAAATGTGCGTATCTCTGCTGCTGGAAAGCCAAAACGATCACTAATTTAGAACGCATTTGAAGAAAACAGCTGGTAGCAGTGGACTTTGTTTAAACAATTCGGAATTCGTCATTGCTGTCTTTTCTGCACTTTTTGATCGTGAGTTATATTAGCCAGAAATTGGTACTTTGGTTTGATGTTCGCACTTATCAAACCAAATGACGACCTGATGTGAATGTAGGCCTACTGTTGGGCTATTAAAGTTATTTATACTCTATTTCATTATCTAATATATTTTGCTTGCAAAATTACTCCAAAATAACTCCAAATTACTTTAAAGCACGGGTTGCTATCCTACTCGGGGTCTCATATGGGCATGAACACAGGAAAGCCCAAACAAAAACAAACAGCCTAATAATAGACTATGGTCTGTTGAGCTGTTTGAAAAGTCAGAAACATGCCTGTTTATGTGTGTATAGCTATTCTGTCATTCTGCCGTTCTCGAGGGGAAGCGCTGGCAGTGGCTGACGGGGGAACAGCGAGTAGCCCCCAAAAGATGTTTGTGGCTCTCCCCATTCAGACAGATCAATGGATCATATAACTAGGCCAAATCACAGCTGATGTGTAGAAACAAGCAAATGTAAATTTGTGAATTTCATTTCAACGTATAACTATAAACTTCCTGTGCCTTTGACATTTAAGCCATTTGAATCATGGAGATGCATCCCTCAAAATATTTAGAACAGTACTTAAAAAAAATGTGTGCATAAAAATTCACTAGAATTCAGGGAATTAAGTGTTTGATGCTGAAAACACATATGCGTTCTGTGGGGTCCATGCCTTCTGTGTAAAACGGTTGCTGTAGCCTACATGTAGGCCTAGGCTATTATTCATAATTGCAATGATAAACTATTTCACATTAAAACACACAATAACCGCACACAAAAAGATTGTTTCATGAGTCCTTTATCTAATTCACACCATATTGTAGGCCTATGTTTGACGAGAACATTTGGCAATACTGGTGATGACGCCTGATGGCACCCATGGAGGTGCATTATGTAGACTATACCATCATCCAAAAACCAATGTAATGTGAGATAACCGACCTGCGAGTTGTCTGGAACGCACCATAAGCCCTTGCTCCCAGCGCCCCACACCCACACGTGCAATCAGCAGATTGTTCCTAGCCATGTGGGTGTGAGGCAGTGACGTGCGGTGATGTCTTTGTCCGGGCAGGCGGTGTAAATGTTTTTTTAACTGCAAAACAGGCAGAGGCACTCGGGGTAGTACAACAAACACAGCAGGAAAACAGTAGGCTACTGTCTTGCTTAGTAATAACTACTACTGATGTGCTTAGGCTAGTAGCCTTAGTAGATACTCTCCACTACGAGCAAGAGAACGAGCGAGTGAGACCAAGAGAGTGATAGCGAGTGAGATATAAATAGCCCTGCATCTCCCAGTAAGGCGGGGCACTTAATGTCATTTAGGCATAAGCATTAAGCGGGGGACATTTTGAGAGTCTAACACTTAATTTATTGCACTTGGGTGAATTTCTATGCAACTGTTACACCCAGATCCGGGGGTGTTAATGGCCGTCCTCTCGCCGGCGCGCTGCCACGTCGGGGAGCTAACCGCCGGTCAGAGCGCCGTGGCAACACTTCCCCTCCCGTCTTCACACCTGATTTGTGTTGTGTTAATCAGCCTGTGTGCCTATATTGAGTTGCTTTGCTTTTCCCTCGCTATTGTTTGAGTTGCCTGTGCTTTCATATTAAAACTCCTGTTTACGTATCCACCATCTACTCCCCTTGTGTGTCTGTAAACATTTCAACACCAATGTGTGCTTTTTCTGCATGGGATCCTGGGAGGGAAGATCCTACAGTCTTGCGGGCGCTATATATTTTGCATTAGGCTTTTATAAAACGATTAACAAAGTTTAACATGGAAATTAATTTTTTTAAGTTCCCCTAGACCTGACTTGTGCAGGGCTCTGCTGCACGCTCTGTGCTCTTGACAGTTCATAGACACAAGACCACGAAGGGAAATACATTCATGCCCACTCCAAACTGTAATTTAAAATTAAAATAGGGATGCTCTGGCCTGGCCACTGGGATTGGACCATCCCGACCAGGCCTCTCAGAGAGAGACTCTAACGGCAGGCAGACTATACTTAATACACTGTAAAACGCTGTATAGTTTTAGTGTAGCCTATGTTGGTAAGGATGACGTCACAAGGTGAGACGAAGACGAAAACAGCAAACCGGCAAAGTAGTAGGCCTACTGTGTAACCCCTTAATACTGTTATACTCATACAGTATACTCATTTGCTAGTATTGTCACTCACACATTTGCATACGTGATTTCCAGTGTTACGCTAGTGCACTGCTTTATTTACTAATTTAAATGTAAATATTTATTTTAAGCAGTAATGTATAGTCTACTAATTTTCCAGAATTAGAAAACCCTGTAGTGTAATGTAAAGGAAGTGACATCACCCTGCTTATGGACGTGACACCTCTGAAATAGCCTCTTAAATACAAACAGTTTGACAGTAGATTGGAATGGGCGTAAAGGCTTCTGTCACTATGAGAAGATCAGTCTCAATGGAGTGTTAACATACACTGCAAACAAACACGCTTCTTCCTAAAATAGTAGCAGGAAGTTATAGATCAATGGCTGGTAAGAACAGGTTCATCAATCAGTAATATAACCAGTGAGGCAAGCCCTGACAAATCAGACGAACCTCTTCAAAAGAAAAACAAAATGAAAAGAACTGTCGATAAACAATATGGATTTACAACCATGGAATTCCAACAGCCATATTCTCTCTTGTATTCTCTCGTTCAAAAGGAGCAATTTGTTTAGGTGAATCATGAGATTTGTTCAGCGCGGAGAACTATTTGTCCATTTCAAATATTTAGCTTGTTTGCAAAGCCTTTTGGATTTTTAAAAGACTATTTCTATTTCTAGCATGTGCAGTGCACAATATCCTTTTAGAGGAAGGCTGTGGCCATATTTAGCATGTCATTGTGGGAGAACTGACCGAATGCTGAGTCTGACACGAAACACCAAAGCCCCACTCCACCATAGGGGAGAGCGGGGATGGAAACACTTTACAGGTTCGTCATTTTAAAAGATAATGTTACAGATATAAATAAATGTTGTGATCAACAACTCATATGTGTGCTCTATAAATACCAGGTGCTATTTTGTAAAAATGTGTAACGGCTTCAGTATAATTTTACGGTAACACTTACTTACAGTAATGGTGCATGAATAGGCATTTATTAATGCTTTACCTAATGCATACATAAATATATAAGTAAGAATGAACTGTTATTAAGCATTAATGTTTAACACATCAGTCACTAATAAAGAGTGTGTCTGATTAAAACATGGTCACATATGATTTACTATTAATTAAACCCATAATCATGGCTCAATTCTCATCTATATCAGAGATTAATTATTGCAGTTAATGAATGTGTTAATAACCTATACATTCTTATTAAGCCATGGGTTTCAACTTTGAGTTGACAATTAATTGTTAGCTATACTATATGCCTCTTAAATTATTAACTAGCAACATCTAAGAAACGGTAGTCTCACGTGATGTGGGTGGTCCTTGCCTCTCTCACCTGAGTAAGAAAACAGCACCTACTGGATCATGCGTAATCGGTGCCCCGCGTCTGGGCCAGCCTGGTCTTTGGTTTAACAGCTTAAGGGAATTAACAGCTTCCTTAAATGAACTGCTGGAAAGTGCTAGATCGAAATATTTCACTCAGCTAATATCATCTAATAAGAAAAAAACAAAATTCTAGTTTGATACCATTAATTCTATCTGTCCTTCAAATTGCAGTGCTCTCTACATCAGACAGTAATGCATTCCTTAATTTCTTTGTTTTGATAAGATAGAGACGTCAGAGCAAGTATCTTACCACCACCTGCTTATAAGAAGGCCATCCGTGGTTCTCCTTTAAACTAAATATTTACCCAGTTTCCGTAGAATACTATTATCTAAAGAATAGCTACTAGTATCTATTCTTTTAGAATAGTATCTATTTGGAATAGCTTCTAGTATCTATTGGAATATATACTAGTAACTAAAGAATAGATACTAGTAACTATTGGAATAGATACTAGTCACAATTGGAATAATTACTAGTCAGAAGCAAATGGTAGATATCCTATCAGCAGAGGCCCATAGAATTCAATTGCAAAAAATAGCAATTTGTTACTAGTAACTAAAGAATAGTTATTAGTATCTATTGGAATATATACTATTAACAATTCAAATAGAAACTACTATCTAAATAATAGATACTAGTCACCATTGGAATATATACTAGTAACTATTTGAATCGATACTAGTATCTAAATATCATGCCCATATTCACTAGACCATGGAAGATACTGGCGTCGGGGAATCAATTTACTAATTGATGGGCATTGGGCCCGCACCATGCCACAGGTGTAACTCCACATTTAAGACAGTCATGGTCAGTGTCCATACACTATACTTCCTTATAGTATGCAGTAGATGCTGCAGATGTAACTTAACCTGCCATCTCACTGTACAACATTAGACCGGTCTGATGCCAGGAGGAGAATGGCTATGAATTGACCAGCGGGGGCTGTCATGACTGCCGGAGTCATTAGTAATTGACTGTTTCACACTATGCCAATATGAATGACACATGCTGTCTCAGCCTGAAATTTGGAATGTCAGCAAAAAAAACAAATGGTACACTTTCTCTGCTTTTCTTTTTCTGTTCCAAATTGCCCAATAGCAAATAACAATGAAGCCATGTCAAACCTTCACGGTGTTGGAAGGCAATGCTCTCAATTTGCTGCTTATGCAGTATCATTTGTCTTTCACAAATGGGATTTCTCTGGAATTAACAAAACATCAAAAACATTTGTTCAGTTTAGTATAATATTTACATTCCTTCATTGCTCTATTTCAGCATTATTAAATACAATGTATGTACAGGGTTTGCCTGTTAAATGTAATATAGCATAATAGTATCAGCTTGCAATATTTGTGTAATATAATTATTTGCAATTCCATACCGCATCATGAGTAACACTGTTTACATTGTGGGTGCACTTACACACAAACAAGCACACACATACAAAAGCAACATGTCCACATTTAGGCTCACCCACTCTCTATACATACTTTTCTAAACTAAAATTACCCCAAGCATCCAACAATCTCTCTCACTCTCTCTCACACACACTCACACAAACGCAGACACCCTGCATAGCATCCAGGACTAGCAGGGCCGTGCCTGTCAGTTCAGCTCATGATCTCACTTTAGCTTCTGCAGTCCAGCAACTCTGCTCTCTTGACCAGGTTAAAGCTGCCAATCAGAGGATGGATGGGATGACCCGCTGTACCGTAGTTTAGGCACTTTAGGTGATTTGGAGCAGCAGAAGATGTAATTGAATGTCTGACAGGCTGACAGGCCATGTGATAACTTGAAAAGACACCTGCTGGTGAGATATGCCTTGAAATGAACATGGCTATGAATGACAAAAGAAAATAGCATCCAAGTGAATTATACAATCCTTCTCAGATTAAGTTGTTCATGAGGCGCAGAGGAGAGAAGTATATTGTATAATGGCAATATCCTAACGATGAGGGAAACTTTTACTTTTCGTTTGTAACCTAGTTTCCAGAAGTATGTAGTTTAAAGGTGCTCTGTGTATAAAATTACCATATTTGTCAAGCCTATAGGGGTCAGCATTTCACTAGATTGATGTGGAGTTCACCCTCAGGTCTGCTCCTAAAGTATCAATAATTTCTCAGTCAATCTCGCTTACATGTGTTCACACACAGTCTAATATTACAGTCATACGGTAAAAAAATAAGCCAATAGGCTACTATAGTTACTTAGACTATTTATAACATCAAGGCAAGAATAGCACAATTCAACTACACTTGAGAGCCAACAACACTGCTATTTTATAATATCCAACAAGAAAACAGCCACAGTCACAGCTAAACCATATCAACGGTATAGGCCAGGGGTATTCAATTCCAGTCCTGGAGGGCCACTGTGCTGCATGTTTTAGTTGTCTCCCTGCTCCAACACACCTGATTCTAATGACTGGGTTGTTATCAGGCTTCAAAATACCAATTCATTAGAATAAGGTGTGTTGGATCAGGGAGACACCTAAAACATGCAGGGCAGTGGCGCTACAGGACTGGAATAGCCCTGGTATAGGCTATAGTTTGCAGGCAACTGTAGATGGTAAATGGGTGCATTTATATAGCACTTTTATCTAAAGCACTTTCCAGTTTTTGGCCTGACATTCACTGAGTCACGCATACATGCATACACTGATAGTGACTGCTGCCATGCAAGGTGCAACCAACCACCGGGATCAGTTAGGGGTTAGGCATCTTGCTCAAGGATGCTTACAGGTAGTTTAGCACCGGGGTTTGAACCCAAGACCTTCTGGCTGAAAGTCCAACACCCAGACCACTAGACCATCCTACCCCCTACAACTGTAATGTGTTGGAGGCAGCGACTGTATGTCAGACGACAACAAACACAAAAACCAGGGAAAAGCTTTGCTCTGCGTTTAGTAACTGGTAGGCAGCTTGGCTCTCATAATGGGTCTGGTGGGTGCAGGTTATAAAAACCATGTTTCTTCTTCTGTTGGTTACTGCCTGTAAGCTACTGCAGTGACTCGCCTTGCCCCTTGAGGTACAAAGTGATATGACAAGGTTAAGAGGCTGTCCGGGACGGAATTATCTGTTAATTAAAAAAAATATCTACAACACTACATAGTCTTTGACATATCATCAAAACTGATATTTCTTATACCTCTCTTGATAATTTTAGGTGCTTTTTATGTTTTAAACTAAACATATTACACGTAGCACCTTTAAAACATATGAAATAGACTAAACGTCCTGAGTCATTGTGGTTAAAGACAAAGTTGACTGTTGAAATTACGATAATGATACATTAATGAGTGAAGTATCAACATACAGTACAGTACAGTAAGTGATGTGAGTATTGCTCTGTGGTGCAGAAATCCCATCTCCCCCACTGCAGTTGTAAAATACGTGGGCTAGTCTCCCGGTGTGGGCTGAGATACCAAAAGATACACATCTGTTATCACCAGCATGCTAATTGCTTTATTTCCCTGAGATGTATAATCTCTTAGTCTGATTATCAATTGAATGTCTAAATGCTACATTTCTAAATGCAAATTCCCTAATTTATGTGCATTTATGTGCATTTATGCACATGGGATTTATATTTACAATGAAACTTCCATGGCCCAACTGTCTAGTGTTAAATAAATCACATTTAATCACCCTAGAGATCTCTGGGCTTTCTCCACCTGGTACCATATGCCTCGAGCATGTGTCTGGTCAGTTATTGCCTTTCTCTATCAATGCAGTAAAGACCCACTAAAACAAAGGATGTAAAGGCTCTGCAGAGCAGAAATTACAATCAATATCAAGCAGTGATATTGCTTGGTTTTGAGCTGCCTTCATGTCAAATGCCACTGCTCTGGAAACGATAGCTTGAACAGAAACATGAAAATATAAATTACTCATAATTGATGTGTCAAACACTCAACCAGCTGCAATAAAACAAACAAATGAGAAAAATTTGAAGAAATGCGATAGAATTTACTGAAAACTTGCTAAACTGTGAAATCTGGTTTTGCTCTTGTAACAAGAATATTTTTGTTCAAAGATCATATACAGAATTCTGGTATGGAGACCTTTTACATATGCATCATCATTATTGACAAATTTACACCCACATTTGGCTAGAACTATCACAAAGTGCCAGAAGGAACGACCATAAGAGACATCTACCCCACTTACAGTATTCACAGTCAAGGCACGAACAGCAATTTAGTAGTCTGAAGAACGGAAAGCCAAGGTGATGCAATGCCAGATGAGAAGCCAGAAACACAGCCTGCCATCCATGTTTTGTAGCCCTCCAAGACTATGTCCCTTAAACACGAGTGTCCTCCGAATAGTTCAAATTAGACCATCTGAAGACCATTTGAAAGTTGCTGACATATACAGCAAAATAGCATGCCCCGTGCTTGATGCACAGCAACCTGAAAAAAAAAATTTTTATCTGATGAAATATACAGGAAATATTGTAGCATATGCAAGATGAATCTCTTTGAAGTTTGCTGGTGCTACAATAGTCTGGTCACAGGTTTAGGGAGAATGAGTTCAGATGACTAAAGGTATTAATCGTATTCACACGTAAAAATATTCCTTATTCCATAGTAGCGTTGATGATAGCCTTAGGTTTTGCTTGGTGCTATAAGATCAATTTCAGATTCATATTTATTTAATATTTTTGTCACACATTGGTAGTGGACAGGTAGACAACACCCTGCCTCATACCCGTTTCATAATATGTTGTGACTAACCGACTATAGGAATATCAAATCAAATATGAATTAAGATTCTGCTAATGTATGGCCCATTTCTTTCTACAAATGCTTAAGGATTATTTTTATAGTGGGCTGTTTAGCCAACAAGGAGAGATTAAAAATGTCTGCCATCTGTATCTTTTCCTGAGATCACCTGGGCTCTCCTGTGTCATTCATCTGTTGATGCAGCAAATATTGAAAAAAAATATATATACAGTATATAATAATAACAATAATACATTGTCCTCACAGGTAAATCACTATGGGAATTGAATATAAAATATTGAAATTAGGGTGGAATATTCCTCTAAAGATAATTTGTAGTACCTCATCCTCTTGTGTAATGACTTTGTATAATGTATTTTAGTTTAGGAGGCACATGTTCATCCCATTCCTTTTAAATATGCAGCTAGCTTTGCATGCTTTGCTGTTGCTTAAATGTTGAATGTTAAACGTTGACCAGGCGTGATCACCTGCATAAGTAATAAGTAAATGACCACATTAACGAACTAAACATAGTGATGACAGCATTCTCTTCCAACAAGGTCAAGTATGTAGAGGTTTGTGGCTGCTAAGCAGTATACCCAGTTGAAGATGGAGACTTACTACATGCATGCTAAAGCTGTAACAATTCAAACATACTGTACAGTTAGAACTCATGCAATATGAATAATCATAAATATGATCAAAAACACAAGTAGAAATTGAAATGTAAAACAATACAGGCTAGCAGTCATTTAGTCCCTTCATCTTAATAATTGACAATGTTCACTGGTGTAACAACATATTTTTAGAGATACTCCTAGATAAGTGTAGAATTTCATATAAACTGGCATGATAAGCATAATATGTGCTTCTTGAAATCATGTACTCATTTTAAGTCGCTTTAAATAAAAGTGTCAAAATTATCTAATTGTAATAGTGATTTAAACTTTGAGCGCATATATCATTTATCTCTCCTGAAGCAGGACAAAATATCAATCTAGTTTAAACTTTATAATGGTTATAGTTGTATAATGGATTGGCCTCTTAAGTTAACAAGTGCCAGTGGTCACTGGTTCATTGATTTTATGCCGGAGATTACATGGTATGCCTGTTTAGCATAACGATTAATACAAATACATACAACAAACATTTGAGACTAGGAGAGGCTCGGGGGAAGAGTTTGTTGAACTGTAAAATAGGAGAATGTGCGCTCATCGCAGTTCATATGCTTAAATGGCAGGTTACCCAAGAAGCCATCCGCCCATGTGAAGCAATTAAAACTATTGTCTGATGCATCAGAGGGGCAAAGAGAAATCATTACACAGAGGAATCTCTAGTCCCAGTTAGCAGTGAAACATTCAGTCTATTGACAGCTAGGTTAGGTCTTGTGTGGTTGTAATTTTGAGTCACAATGAACAAATACTGTATATTTATTAACATACAGTAAATGGAACAAACATAATACTACTGTACTTTCCACAAATATCTGTATTATGCTGATTTTGCAAGCTTGTTTTTCTGCTCTGTCTGAACTGGTAACTCTCAATTGTAAACAGTGTCTCGAGAAAGATTGGGGTGTCTAGTCTCAGCCTCTCCCGTTCATTAGCACTACACCACATAAGAAACTCTATGCTGAACGGCTGATGCATATACCCTCGTAAGTCAACATGGGACTCTCTGACTTTCGGGAAGTAATATTGTCCATTTCTATTGGCTGTAAGCACTCTCCCTGTCGCCGGAATATGTCATCCAGAGTAGGTCCTCATGATGCGCCCCAAACTCCATACATTAGACCGGTACAGGCCACGTCACTTTTTTGGGGATAAGAAATGACACTTACAATAAACCTCAATGTTAAATAGCAGTAGAAAACAAAGCCAGTACTATTATATTTGTTTAAAATTACCCCAAAACACTATGCAAAGTAAATATATGTCCACTCTTCCTGCCATAACAAAAGGCATAAAATACATTGCAAATATACATTTTATCCATCTTCACTCGGTAATGTTCTTCAGCCACAAGCGTTAAAATCTCTGGATACAGACTCAGTTTTTGCCAGTTGCATTATTGTGCGCACATAAGCGCCGTGTACAAGGATGCATTCAAGTCAGTGTAACCTAATGTTTACAGTTCTGTTCGAACGTAGGCAATTGTGGACTGAACGCCAGGCTACAGAACACGTACAAAAGAGGGAAGAGAGTTTTTAATAATTAAAAAAACTACACTAGGCTAGGTTGGTTCTGCAAATATTTGGTGTCTGGCGAAGATAACCGACTTCTTCGTTTGATCATCGCATGAACTCGCGTTCACCGGCATGGGGGAATGCATGATCATTTCAACAGATTTGTTGATTTACATTACGATCGCTGTGTGAGATGAAAGCCACTGCATGAGCCCCTAGCATGCTAGCAAAAATTATATTTTTTCGACAAACAGCAGATGAATTTGCCCAATTGTGGACTTCTAGAGTTTTCACATAAACTGTTCATTCATCCTCAGAGATTATCATCTCATCTCAGGAATAGCTCCTGTCTGTGTGGTTGCACAATTTACGGTACTTTAACCCCTTTCAGTCTGCGTCCATTGAAAGGGATTATGGACATTACATGTTTCTTAGTATCAGACAATGAAAGTTCAATAATTTAATATTTGAATATTGCTTAATCACTTACTGGACATTGGCTATCAAATCAGTGTCACATTTCTACTTATAGGCCTAACTTGGTAGGAGAACAAGTTAGCAATCTCACAAGACAGATAATATGCACATAGACCTGAGCAATTACAAATAGCCTCATGAATTGGTGTATTATTTGCATAACAGCCATTTGTTTGATTTAAAGGTGAAGTTCCTAAATAGACAGATCAATACAAAAGCCTACATTCTAGTGGTCCACGTGTTACGTTTAGCAACGACACAAAAGCGTGGTAAACGAAACACTGGTTTAATCTCAACAGAAACAACACATACACTAACCCACGAGAGCAGAAACACCAAACAAACACTAAATACTCGTGGGTGAGTAGTCAACTCAAAACAGGTGCACAGACAGGAAGGGGAGGGGCTGCCACAACGCCTTGGGCGGTGGTTAGCGAACCGACGTGGCAGCGCAGGAGAGGGAGCCTGGACACACCCCCGGACCTAGGTGTGACACCACGAGGCCTAATTCACTAAGAATAGTGCTCCTCCACATAAAAAAATCTAAATGTATACACTGGGTACACCACCATACAGTATTGTAAATAGCGCCTTAGCGTCCTTGAAGTATTGGAGAGTGATATTTAGATTTACGTCATTTATGGATGCAGCGCAACTGTCTTTACATCGTTACACATTGACATAGACTAGGATCTACACTGGTAAACATGCATATGATCACTGGTCAACAACACACACCATTATCTCCCTATTAAATAAAGAAGCAAGCCGCTCTGACATATGCACCTTCCAAGAACGGTCAATGTACAATCTTATGTTATGCGCAGGGGAATTGTCAAGCTTTTAGGGTGCTGAAATGCTGCACGTTTTAGGCAACACATGGTTTTATATGCTCAAAGCTTAAGATGGGCCGGGGTGTCGTATTTTTTCACTTTTCTAAAACCAAAAAGCAAAAGGTGATACCAACATAAACACACACAAGAACAGGACATCAAAGGGATAGTATCTGATGATCCAAGACGGAAACTAACTTTACTGTAAAGATTCCTGCGATTATGAGATCCAGATCGATGTGAGACAAATCCTGGCGAGCTAAACAAATGTCTAATGCAAGCCAAGATAATGACAACTATAGGAAGTCTTAACTAAGCATTATCTTAAAATAAAACAATGTAGGCTTACATAAACTAGCCTACATGTTTGTCATTCACGTAAATGGTCAAGATTGTGCATTGAGACCGGTGGAATTATATTGTGAATAAGATACTGTAGCTCTCAATAGCATTTTGTAGTTCTACTTCTCGCTTATATTTATTATTTGAGAAATGTGCTATTATTTCCTTTAGAATATATCTAACTCTTCAAACACGAGTATCTTACATGCCAGTTGCAAATAACTTACTTGACAGGGTATGCCTATAACAACAGTAACCAAGGGGGGTGGGGCATTGAATAGTGGACTATAGTGGACTCGCCAATGCTGGTAGCCTCTTGATGGTCGTCAAAGTAGGCAAATAAACAAATGTATCTCGGGTTATGCTACATCGGACATATTTTTAAAAGAAATGTTGTTCCTTACAAAACCGGAGGGATGTATCCCCCCTGCCCCCCACCATTACTGCGCCCCTGTCCCTACATGACTTACTGAAAGTGACGACATGCTTAGGGGCTTGCCATTCAGCATGAGTCGCTAATGTATAGTGCTAATGAATGGAAGAGGCTGAGACTACTGTAGTAACCAACTGACAAGATTACAGTAGAGAGTTCCCAGACTGATACAGTAAAGCAAAGCAAATCATAGATAGTTTAATCGGGTACAATTAACTTCAACAAGTATACATAATGAAGAGAGAAACACATTCATCCCTGCCTTCTTACACAGGTCAACATGGATATTGCTCCACTGCTGCAGTAGCGCACAGGGCGAATATTTAGTCTTGCAGCAAAATCCTTTCCTCCGATTCCTCTATCACATTATCCCCGGCATCTTATCCTTTCCTTTGAGTGCAAACTCATGCTGTTATTCTGCAGGTGCATCTGCAGTGGTCTGTTTTTTCCCTTCACATCATTTAATGATTCATGCTTTGGGATTTCTCGCCCCCCTCCCCTTGTTCTAAAAGCTTAGCGAGCAGAATGAAGCGGGATGAGGACAGCTCAGATCAGAATGACACGTGAGTGAGTTCAGACAAGCGTGGGTGAAGGAAACTATACACAGGGATAAAAAAGTCAACAACATGCTGCTTGAGGAAGAGATGTTGAAATGTGTGTTTGATATCATACTGTGGGGATTTCTGGGACAATACAACAGAGTTTTAGCTTGTTTAAAATAGTATTATGCAATCCCAGCACAAATTATTTTTCAATCATGTTCGTATTCCTCACACGGATACTAGATGGTACAGATACTAACAGACTACATTTATATTTCAAACAAGGCTGCATTCAGAATAGTCTGTCAATACTGTTGAATGTTATTGAATATATGTTGTTGAATATATTATAGTATTAGAAATATATTGCAAGAACATCTGGCATTTTGTATGTGCTGAAAAAATAGCTAAATTAAACCTGATGATGAAATGAGAAGTGTGAGCAGTAATAATAATCTTGGAAATTACCAAACCTTGTGACATGTTGGCCAATACATGTGTGAGAGGTTAATGCGAATGAGCACAGAGGTCACTTGTATTGCATTTTAATGTATACTGTGTCAGCTTACAAATAGTTCACATGCATTGTATTAGTCAGGACAGGAGTTAGCAGGGTAGTGGGTTTATGATAATGTTTGCACACAAACCCTTAACATTTTGTATTTTCAATGTTTTGAAGCTGAAGCTATATAGCCACAGTATATCTTAAATGTCAGCTACTGACTGAATGATTAGAGACGTCTGTCTGTCTTTCTGTCTGTCTGTACATGGACATTTTTCATGCTGTGCTGTAGTGACAGTAGATGGGGTCAGCACAAAGACATATGTTTTATTGGTCTGTAAGTACAGTACCAAGTGTACTGTTGAAAACCAGCCAGGGCTTGGGGTGATTTCTAACGGATATGACGCATAGATCCGTTTTCAGCCCATAAAATGCAGAATTTTGTAAAAATGGGAATTTTCTCAGTGTTAACACCAGCATTGAGGTGATCATTACAGTTCTATCCTATTACTTTGTTTACAGCTCAAAAAACACATTTTAGGGTGCAGTTACACTTTAAATGCTGAGGGGCGAGATTATGGTAGTAATTTGAGTTTACGCTCAGTTTAATTGTCACTTGCAGACTTGCAACTATACTTAAAACATCCCAAGCACAGTGCATAGACAACATGTAATAATGTAAAATATATAGCTTGGTAAAACATCCTGATTGTATTAGCGCCACCTGCACATCAGTCTGGGAACCCTTGAGTCTAAACCATTGAACTAGTTATTTAAGAAGTGCCTCACAATCAGGCTAAGTGAGTAGTTAAATAAAAGTGCATTTGTTCATAAAATCATCCAAGAACAAGTGTTTTCTTTTTGGGGGGGGGGGGTTGCATCCAAGTGTCTGCTTGGGTGGTCGAACCAAGTGTCTTCTAATGATTTGATTGACACAGATCACAAGATAGGATGGTCTTACTAGGCTATACACATTACACACAGTATTCCTTGAAGTGTCATCCCACTGTGACGTCACAGTCTTTTGAGGATGACGCCTGTGCTATGTTGATATGTGGTAGGGCTGATTATGTAGGCTATACAGAGCGAGCAATGAATCAAGAGGTTAAGCTAGTTCTGTTTGAAACAATCAATGCAGTCACACCAGACATCAGCACACAACTGGGAAGGAACACCATTTTGTTAAGTCTGCTTCATATAGTCTCTGAACTTAATTCAGTCAATTTTTTGGATACTATTACATACAGTACAAGGGGGACAGATTCAAGGCCACTGGCAATTTAGACATTAAAGTGTATTTTAAGGAGACAGACACACATTCACTGTTGTATATATCTCCCTAGCTGCATCCGTTAGCTAAACATAATGTAAATAAACAAGTAGTTGCATACAGTATATATTTTGTATTTTTTAATGCTATTTCATAATCATATTTACTAATAACAATTATGAAGTTGTGCATTAGGCTACATTGTATTATCTCTATTTTCAGTAAATTAATGGTATTGGCTAATCATTTTATTTTTATTTACCTGCCAGTAACACGTCGTACAGTAGCAGCACCAGGACAACTGGTTAGCATCACGATCTGTTCTCCTTACAGCATCAAGGAGTTTGTCACTGAAAATTAGAATAGAGCAAACATTTAGTCAACTCTTAGTTGCCAGACGCTTTTTCGCTCTTGACACGGTCACATGGTGCTCATTGAAATAAATGACAACCTGTCGCTTTGTAGCTGGATGTCGCCAAGAATACAGTTAGCCTTCCTGACAACACACATGCAATCACTATAATCATTATATTATAGCTTTATGTTTAGTCTCTGTTTTACTCTATTCACTCAGTGTTCAGTGTAACGCAGCAGTGTGCATCTCTCGCTCGCTCACTCACACACACACACACACGCACGCGCACACACGCACACACACACACACACACACACACACACGTATTCAGAGAAACCAAATCATTGAAGTTATAGTTGAAAGACAGGAAGGCTTAAATGGTTTAATGTGGAAAACAAACTTGGTGCTTGGGGAAGTGATGTGTGCGTGTGTGCGTGTGTGGGGGTGTTGGGGTGATATGAGCGTAATTGGGTCAAGTGCTTTAAAACAAATGAAGCAAACGAGAACACAGATACAGTAAATTAAACATTATGATGTAAGCCACTTAAGACATGTTTTACCATAAAAATACAAAGCCTATTTTGTATTCTGACGCTGTTGAAAGCATTCATCCTGCTGTCACATCTGCAGCTTTGTCTTTGATTGACCTAAAGTGCTTCCCGTTGTAATGTATCAGACCTTACTTATATTCTGACCAAAGTGCCAACACAACTGGTACATGTTGTGTTTAGAGCATGCAATCACTGTGAAGGGTCTATTGCTCTGATTGACCATTGTTTTACTGCAGCTACAGTTTGCAACAATATTGCCTGTAAACTTGCCTATCCTTTCTTATAGCATATACATAGTTATGAATTGCAACGGTAGACTGAATGCAGGCGTAAACTAGTAGGATGCTAGCACTGATTCACTGACGTTCGTTGATACAGTATACCTATTTGCATTGGTAGCAAGCACACCTCTGCGTGTAAAGGGCTTTTTTTGTGCTGGCAACCCGGAAGGTGAACGTATCCTTGCTCAGGGCCCAATTCAATCCTGGTCTGCGTTGCACTGGAGGAGAGTCAATGTTGAAGTCAAGGTATTTTAAGTAATTTGCGTACTCGGTAAGTGGAAATGCTTGCATGACTGCTGGACAGTTGGAAACAATCTTGTGGAGGTGTAAGTTGGACACAGCCAACATGCTTCATGCTGCATTGAGTAGGCTGATGACTTCAGTTACGGAGGGCAGAGATATGAGCATCATACACATAGAACTCACTATACACAAAATCCTTTGCTGCTTGACTGAACTCATCTTCATAGCGAGGCACATCTGAGACCGTGGATTGCTACCGCTGGAGAGGGGCTATTGCCGAATGCATGGCAACATTATTCGGTATTCAACAACTTCATCTGTAGTGTCATTGTTCTTGAACCATAAGAATCTGAGAAAGTACCTGTGGTCTTCCCTTACGATGAAGCTATGGAGCATCCATTCGATACCTGCAGTGATCGCAACCTGTTCACGACGAAGTCGTGGAGTCGAAAACAACTCTGATTTCACCTGGTTTGTGGGGGTGATACACTCCGAATGTAGGGAGGTACCAGCACTCTTCCCCATCTGCCCATGGTGGTCCTAACTGTGTGACATTTGTCGAAGATCCGTCGCATGAAGACGATGAAATGTTGCTTCATCTCTGATTTTCTTTCAATTGTACAAGATAGAGAGTTAAAGCGACTCAGAGCATGCCCTCAGTTAGGCAGATGTGATCTTGATGTGCAGAAAGGGAGCTACCCAGCTGTTTCCTTCATTGATGAACATCTCCTTCTCCATTAGCTTGATGAACTGCTTGTCGTCGATAGAGCAGGCAAATGTATTGTCATCGTCCGTGCGTTGAACGATCTTACTTCCCCAGGAGTCATCTTCAGTGCATAGAGATGGAACACAAGTAACCTGTGAGCTAGGCGGGTTGCGTGACCCTTGATTGTTTGTACAAGACATGAAATAAGAGTGTCGGACGTTCTCTAGAATGTGAGAGTGGAGCACACCTTGCAGCTTTGGGTTAGTGATCTGTGCCTAGACAGGCTTGGCCGGTGATGACCCAGCTGAGATCTAAGCGTTGGGCATATGGAACATTGTTAGGTCCATTGTGCTTGTCTCGCACCTTGTAGGCCTGTAGGACATCACGCCCAAGGAGAAGTAGGATCTGTGCCTCTAGGTCGACTAGCGGAAAGTGTTCAACAATGGAGTTAAGGTGAGTATGATGCCTTGCTACTTCTGGAGCCGGTATCTCTGTCCTTTCTTCAGGGATGTAGTTGCACTCAATGAGAGACGGGAGATTTCCATTCACAGGTTGCGTGATAAAGACCCTTCTTCCAGACATTTTAGTGAGGTCAGCACATGTTCGGGGTGTGTTTAGGGCATCTGTGCCTTTGAGGCCAAAGGTCTTAGAACTCTGATCTGGCAGTTTCACGCTATAACAACGTGATCACATGGATGCACTGTATTCTCATTAAATGGACGTACATCATGCTCCTGTGTCATTGGAGCTATCTATGTTACCTCAGTCAAGTCAATAGTTTCTGGTAATGTGCTCCTTGCTACGCACTCAGGTGGCAGAATAACCATACTGCTGCACACTGACACTTCATCTTGTTGGGACTATAGTTTCATTCAGCTCTAAAACCTCCACTAAAACATCTGCTGCCTCTTGTACTATGCATGACAGCTCAACAAAGCTATAAGATAAGATATACATATTTGGGGTTTTCAGGTTGCTAACATCTCGTTATTAAAAATGTTTTGTAAATTAGACTAATGACAACTACATGGATTAATCTTCTATGTATTATGGTGTGTGGGGGTGTTTGCACGAGTGTGTGTGTGTGTGTGTGTGTGTGTGTTTGTATGCAGACTGACCTCAACATAAATAAATTACACAAGTGGACAAACCATGCCTTCATAATGCAACAGTCCTGATTGCTAGCAACAAAGTTTTAATACTGAAGTGAACAAAGGATCCTTTTCTCAGACAATCATACTAATGGCTTATCCGCATGACAGCCACAGCTCTGCTTACTTGCAATGTAGCACTTTTGCATAAGCCATTGTTAAGTTGTTATAGCGAGTGGTAAGAGGAATAAGAATTATGTGATTGAAGCAGATTTTCCTGAGATGTTAAAATTTTACATAATTATAGGTAGATGATAGATTACACTGCTGAATTATAATGGAATTTCTATCTGTTCATTGTAAAGGGCCCCGTGTAACTGGTTATCTTGTACCCTACAACCATTTAAACTGGGGGCAGTTCTGTCATGCATATCTAAACTCATCAGTCCACCATGTGTAAGTGCTGCATGCAGTAGAAATTACTCAACACTGGAACATGTATTAGTTTGTTTACTGGTTGAGATTATAACTGCTTGTGGCCAATCTTAAATGAATAGCGAGCACTGACATTTGCTAGGATGTTTTTAGCCTTTGTCAACCTAATGAATGGCTGCGGCAATGGTGTTGCCACTTGCATACATTATGTGACAGGAAAACACCTTCACAATGCCCTGCTGATAGTAGAGACTCATTTCATCACAACAAATGTTTCATCACAAAGTCAATCTTTCGCATCCAACATGGAAGTCAATTTGCTATCATAGCATGTTGTTGTTCCTGAATGTGAAGATTGTGAGGTTAAGCTTTCAAAGTGTACAGTAAAATATACAGTTAATTCGATTGACTGAAAATGCTATGACTTACAATTTCACAGTACATCTCTTGACTTCCGTTGATTTATAAAAGGGCACTGAACAGATTTATGTGTCACGCAAACCGGTACAAATGAACCGCGCTGCAAACTGTTAATACGTCTGATAGAACATCGTCCAGCCTCTCGAGGACACAGACTGTGTTGATAGTGCTTTTGGAGTGACAGTCATTTTATGAATGAGGTCATCGATAGACCACTTGAGGGCAGGTCGAGTTCCTGCAAAAGCACCCTAATCTCTGTGGCGCAACACATTTCTTTTATGCCGCCGCTATCTATAACATGCTGTGGATCGGTAAGCAATCGCTAAAGAGAAGAGAGAAGCAAGTGGGAAGGCATTCATCAGATGTGGTGGCTGTGAGCCAGCAAAGCGCTGGTCGCTCCCATAAGCTTTATTGTACTGCAGCCGTGCGTATTGAGCTGCTGTAGGCATTTTGACTGCTGCTCGTTTTCTACAGAGGCCGGCATATTTCTGCTCATTTGACACTTGTACGGTTTCTTTTATAACACTGAAGACATGTTTCATGCACAGCCTCGAGTTCAGTGTGCCGGTGCTTCCTCGCTCAAAATAAAACATTTAAATCCTCCTCTGTCGTTACATTTCTCCTCTTTAAATCACTGCACATACGTTAGACTGGAGCACCTCACATGACTACAATGACCAATGACTAGGAGGTGAGGTGCATCTGCCAGTGAAGCAAGGAGTGACCGCCAGAGAAGTGACTGCAGTCATTAAGAGTGAAGAGTCAACAAGAAGGATGTTTGAACATGGAGTGACTCCACCGTCTGCCTATTTCCATCTAGTCGCACACACACACACACACACACACAATATAGGAGTGGTCATGCACAATGCAACACAAACATAGAACACAAGAGTGTACACGCATATAACACACAACACAATTATGTACAGGGTGTGTGTGTATTATATATATATATATATATGTATATGTGTGTGCGTGTGTGTGTATATATATATATATATATATATATATATATATATGTGCGCGTGTGTATGTTCCTTCAAATATCCTTCCTTGGAGAGCATATGCAGCGCAGCGATCCGACACTAATTCCTCTGCCTGCTCTCCAAATAATCCAATATGTTCTACCGGGAAAAGAGTGGAAGGGACAAGAACAACAGACTAGAAAAGCCCCCACAAACACATAAACAACTCTGGCCATTTAGACTGCAAATTGTTTATCTCCAATTCTCAGCCTTACCGTTGTTATTCTGACACCATTGGCATGTGACGTCCGTATTCATATACACCACCTAATGCCTACTGTCATCAGCATTTTGTGTGTAACAAATCACCCATTTTAGGTAAGCTATTTCGATATGTAATGCACTCATGCATACGATGAGCAGTTCATTTAATTTAGCCTTCCCTTAGTTTCCAGTTCTTATGTTAATCCAAGAGCGTTCCAATGTTAATCCGAGGAAAACAACTGGCTCAAATACGTGCATGCAAACATTAAAATGCATACACAGAATTATGTGGCAACAGTACAGGGGATCTATGACACTCAACATGCCCCCTGTACACAAAAATACAGTTAGACAATACCATTTTTAAAGGGTCACTTTAGTTTGTTGCTGAATGTGCTGTTTTAGAACGTGCTGATATGTCAGTAGTTGTTTCTGTGTGTAATGGTTTTAGTCCAAACATGCACATTTGCTGGTCATTTCTCACTATTATCATGTGAAACAGGCATAATGAGTCCGTAAAGAACGCTTGGAGCACGGGCACACGTTTGCTATCCGATGAAGACGTCAACAAAATTGCGTCATACTCCGTTTGGCTGTTGAGCCCAGCATCAATGTTTACATTCTTTCCCAATGGATGGTGTTGTTTGCCCGTGCAAGGCTGGGAGTTTGTGCTACTGAATGTGCCAGTTCTG
The DNA here is from genome assembly GCA_027564835.1 of Typhlichthys subterraneus. NCBI lineage: Eukaryota > Metazoa > Chordata > Actinopteri > Percopsiformes > Amblyopsidae > Typhlichthys > Typhlichthys subterraneus. The sequence continues at coordinate 40,807 of JAODUH010067736.1, forward strand.
TGCAGGGTAGCGCACAATATAAGATGGGCTTCTGCTCAACCCGCTCTCATTCAAAGAAGTGGTTCCTTCAGTTTATCCAGGCGGTTCACCATTGCATTATATCAGTGACTTTAAGGACATTTGGTCATGATAGGGATACACACATCGATTGGCCATCTATCCAGTACAGACGTGTTTTGATATAATATTTTTACAGTAGAAGTGTGATTTGTCGCAGTTACTGTGAGAAAGTGAGAAACTCTATGGCAATCATAAGAGTCACAGTAAAGTGTGGCTGTGTTGTGTAGCGTCCTGGTGTAATGACGGAATCTACAAATACTGCACTGCTGTTTGTAATTATTTCCCAATCTAAGTTAACCCCTTCATCACTAGGCCAGATGTGTATATAAAATTGATATACACGTCTGGCCTATTGAGGCCAGACTATCTT
>JAODUH010067747.1:0-16794 GCA_027564835.1 Typhlichthys subterraneus
GGGTGTCTTCTCTCTTGACTATATCTGCACCTCACCAATTTTATTTATTTAACAAAATTGTGTGTGTTGTTTGCAAACAGGGGTCCATGTGTCTGCGATGACGGTGCTCAGATGGGGGTTTCCCAGGCCTCTTTGTCCTCTGTGTGTGTGGGGGGGTGGTTATAGGCTCCTCTATGATCCATTTGGTGTTGCTACTGTTTGTATCTCCTCATCTAGCTTGATCACCGTTTAGAAACAAACCCTTACTTAAACTTAAACGCACTTAACCCCGACCCCCGCTGGTCACTGATTGGTCCACCATCCAGGGTGGCTGTGTGAATTCTAAAGCAAACGGGGTTTACAGACCATAATCTGAGTGGCACTGCACTACTGGCCTAAAGCGTTTTTTTTTATTTTTATTGGCGTTTCAGGTAGAACTGGTACATTTACAAGTTCTCTATATCCCAACTGTGATTGATGTGAAACCAGCGGTATTTGTATCTGAACTTGTACGAGACGTAGACTAGTGTTTGGGTCGTGAAAGTTGAGCCCCCTATTATTGGGCACCAACAAAGACCATCTCCTTGTTGCCTCCTTTCCAAGCAAACAAATTAAGTTTGGAAAAATTGAGTTTTAACAAAGGATGAGACGCCTCTTCGCTGTGCCAAATAAATGGCCCTCTCTAATTCTGACGCGGAATGCTTGGCTGCAAAGAGCAGAGCAGCCCAAAGCAGGGCACGGCTCTGAGAAGGGAGGCTTGTATCTAATCACCAGCAAGCAATCAATTCAAGTCGCAGGTTGCTGAATTGACAGGCCAATATGTGCATGACGAACAGCGAGAGAGCCATATTACAGATTTCCTGCCATTTTCATTTGGAATGCCTTGTCCTGATGCGGGAGGTGTTGTCTCTCATTAGAGTGAAAATGACCTCCTGTTATTTGACATTTGGTTCCCGAGTTGTCACTGGCAAAAGAGCCAATAATGATATGAAATGTTGACGATTGATGATACAGGTAATTGTTGTGTTCTGAGTGGGTAGCATTTGCAAAGAGCGCCCAGCGTACGTAATGCACCATTCAAGCAGCGTAGCTGTTTGTTCAACAAGCAGGTTGGGTTCTTTTAATTTATTTTGTGTTAAATGTTAAGGATTTGCACACTGAAGTGTGAACCAATGCATATAGTCTTAGCCTGCTTGCAGAGCTGAATAAACATAAGCTATCAGTAATGATTACATAATGTGTTCAGATACTGCCGTACATGTTAAGTGAGACAATCGTTTTTGGTATACACTGACTATGGATTTAAAGTATGTGTTTTAGATGGTTATATCACAAATTATGTTTTTACACAGAAAAACAATATTGCAATACGATTATAACAAGCAATATTAGTCCTGAGGCCTGCTGCCATTGGAAGAGCCTAGTGTGGGCCATGCGGTCTTGGACTTAATGGACCACAACCTCTAACAGAAAACATGGACACCAAAAATGTGGCATCCAGGGTGGGATGGGTAGGTACATCCAGCATTTGGAGGGATAGCCTTAGTCTAATTGGGATTTCTGTATCTCTCCAAACAAATGATATTGCCTAGAATGAGTTGCTAAACTCTAAACGGAAATTAGATTAAATGGAGCTGCATGTTTGAGCCAGTTAAATAAAGAATTGTTGTAAATGTTACATGGCATATGGTCAGATTACTCCAAAGAACTTGCGATTGATTGGCAGTTGAGCTAGAGAAGTTCACTTACAAATGTGATAGCCCCTGTTGGCGTCATTTGCATGACAGACAGGCTAATCCATTTGTACTTATAAGAGGTAAAAGGCTGAAATACCATTTCGATAAGGGCTATTTTCAGATGTCTGTCAATTGCGCCTGGGAAAAAAAATGTAAATAGCGTGCTCGTCTGGATTTTATGCTTTTTTATCTCTGGGCTGTTCGCAGAAAAAATGTGGGTGGTGTGGCATTGATGATGATCTGCATATAAAGCAGTGATGACGATTGGTGTTTGTGTGTTGCTCTCTTTCTGTATACACAAGTGCAAATTAGGCTAAATGGCTTATTTGTTAGCCGCTGTCTCCATAACAACTCCCTTTTGTCTTTAAAGCTTTTGAAACCTGCTTTTCAGAATTAAGAAATTCCATTCATGCAAGAAACCGAATACAGGGAACTCAAAGATCTGTTCATTATGTGGCATTTTGCTCGTAAATCTCTTTATTTTCAATATAAATTGGAATAGGTTATGACATTCATGTAATAAGACGTTATTAATATCAAGCCAATATTTTTGAGTTACAGGCAGCATGGATTTGTGGTAATGACATAATTTGATGGCAGATAATTTGCCATTATTACAATATGTTTGTGTGTGTCTTTTTTTATTTTTTTTGGTAGGGGGAAGGGCAGGGATTATTAGGAAATGTAATTCATCTTCAACCGTAGTGAATAGGGTGTGTGTGTGTGTGTGTGCGAGCGATGATTATGTAATTCACAATTGTGGTGCTTATAACCGTGACACTGATTTGCTCTGACGGTAAGAAGGGGAAAAAAGAGGGGAGAGGTTAAACAATGCACCACTCAAGCATAATGGGGCCAAACCTGCTGTTTGCTGACCAAACCCAGGTCTGTACAGACCAGAGTGCTGCGTAACAAGGTCTTCTGCCACTAGTCAATGTTTTGAATGAATTGATGGACATTTGTATGTGCATTTTTCCTTGTCATTTCTACAATGTGATCCCCACAGTAAGGTTATAGGGGCACAGACCTTTGCCAAAAATGATTTAGCTGTAGAAGAACAGCTCTTATTGGTAACCAATATATAAACGGAATAATAAAAGTTAACCAGCAAATCACTAATTTAATAAATAGTTAATTAATGAATGAATTGAACAGTCATGTGAAATGATCAAACATGAATACATGTGAAAGACCCACAGCACAACAGATAATTGGGTGATCAATTAAAATAATGATTTCTAAAGCAGCACGAAATGTTTTATCACACACAAATTGTAGCAGAAGTCGGTCCATTAAAAGCCGTTGAACACGGCAATAGAAATGCATTTACATACTCACTCACTCTAGACTGGCTATATACTCAATTCTTGGAACGACTTTGATACATGAGCTTGCATGTTCTAGTACTTTGTTCTCATGAGTTTTGACACAATGGGAAACTAAGACTAAAAGTAAATTGCTTTGCTTTTACGTTAATTGCTACAGAAGAAGCTAACGTCTAGGTGGATTGTATGAAATTAGCATTTAGTTCCAGGTAGATTATGTTGGATACGAGCTTCAAGAGATGGTTTCTGATTTACTTTGATTTCAGACTACCCTCAAAAACATATATTTTTATTTTAATCTTTTGGTGGTTTATTGCTTTTTACTGTTATTGAATAAACCTATGGTCAACCTATGGTCCTAACCCTAAAGCTTGCCTGTTGTTGTTCCCACATTAAAACGCGTATTATGCATTTTATTTGTTTTATTTATATTTTTGTATAAACCTGGCAGAATGTCAAATCTTGCCAGGCAGACATTAGCAAGGGCAAAATGACACATTCCAATGCATTAATATGTCTAAGATGCACGTGCACAGTGACTGGTGGTTCACCAGTACGTATAGCCTACGCAGCGGCGTTCATTAATCCGCGGTCGCACATCAGAGATTACGCGTACCTCGTGACCCTCCCTGCAATCCAGACGCCGTCGGCCTTCGCTTCACACGGCTGTGTGTGACGCTCACCTCGGTAACCACGCCAACCCCTGAGCAGCCAGAAGCCGTCCTTGCAACCCTTCTGCCCCTCCTTTTTATGGGAAGGAGGGGGGTTAGGAGCATAATAATTGGATGTGGCAAGGCTCCTGCCTCGCAGGGACTAGTACCCTATAACCATACACAAATCGATCTGACATGTGCTATTAGATTAGATTACTGGCAGCTCAGTGACAGAGAGAAGGATTTGCTCAGCTCCAGACTGGTATCCGATGAACTCCCCTCCCCCACCCCCCTCCTTTCTCCCCTCTTACCTGCCCCCCCTCCCTTCCTCTCCTTTCTTCTCTCCAGGCACACGTGCAACCTTCTTGGACCTGTCACTCAGCCAGGCAACAGCAGGTTAGGTCATCGGCAAACGTCACGGCGTCCTTTTGGCCAGTGAGCCAGTCCTGTTAGCTAAAGCTAGCTCCAATCGCAGGCTGTTTGGTCGTATCGCCTGATGGTAGGGCAATATGACCACATTAAAGGTGTAGTCAGCTATTGCAAGCTACATGTAAGCTAGTAAACATTTTGTCAAATTCAACAAATATCATAAATAACATAATCTGACACGTCTACACAGCCCTGGCTCCGTAAATGGTAACATAAACAACGTGGTGAACAAACGCTGCTCGTTTCAACAAAAAAAACGTAGCACTACGCTTTGCTTCACAATGCATTTCTGTGTGTGAGGCAGCGCTACAGAGGGCCGTGGAGCGATACCGTTTTGGTTTGAGCTCAAAGTTAACGATTTGACAAGTGTATTATCTTACAATTATCTTCCAATCGCTGATTTAACCATTAGTACATTATAAACGCTATATAAAGAAGTCTCACGCATCTTATAATGCATTTTAGTTCTTGGCCTATCATTTTATTTTGAGCATTTATCTTCCGTTTTGTTATAAAAGGTCCCATATCATTTCCACGTTTTTGGACATAGTATGTTGGACATTTTCTCCCTTTGTGTTAAGCAGCAGTTTCTGTACATGCCCTTCATTGATTGGCTGTGACTGGGAGGATTGTTTAGAGGTCGTTGTGTCTCAACATTTTACTGGCTTGTTGTTGCAAGTTAGGTTTATGTTTTGAGGAAGTTTGTCTGAATATGTTACTTATTATTATTATTATTATTATTATTTAACAGTTACTCCAACACTATTGCTTCTGTCTGACTAGGCTGTTGGAAAATGCTGAATTTAAGGGCTCTTTTTAAGATAGTACAGTATAACAAGTAAATACTACTAATCCTAATTCTGTTTTGTTAGTTTTTTTGCATTGCATTTTGAGTAACTTTTCTAAAATGATTTGACTGAAGCTTGAAGAAAATGCCATATTGTCCATCCACTTGCATGATGCATTGAGGATCAAAGAAGGTCTGTCTGTTCAGCCCTGGATGAGATGGAAACCAAACAAGCTGCTATTTAAAGCCAAAGGTGCCATTTGAAAATATTAACCTTTCATCTCTCCTCCACATCAGTGAAGATAAAAGAGATGTCTGAAAAGAGATGACGAATTGCTGTATTTACATCTGCTGGCAGTTTACAATTGCTACCTCTATTTTTTGGTTGTTTGTCGTCTTCTTCTTTGTTTTTTTGTGCTTGTAGGTGAGTTACCAAAAGCTACATGTTCTGTGTCGATCCTAACAAAGTTATTCCACTCCCCCAAGACAAACCCAACCATAACAGAATAAAACCTGTGTGTGTGTGTGGCGGTCACCAAGCAGGCACTTTAATTTTGAGAAGAGTGAGAAAATACTAATCCTGTTTGCTTTTCAGTGTTTTGTCGTCGTGCTTATATTTCTAACATTACTGGGTAGCAATGATTGTTGGGGTGGTGCATGAGGTTATAGAGGTAATTGGTCTAGTTCTATCATCTGCATTAAGATGTGGGTACGTGCTGTGTGGTCATGATGCCTATTAAGTTAAGTTTCTATGTTGATTATCAGGGCTGGAAATAACCGATTAGAAAAAAACACGAAATGCCGTCCATTAGTTACCGGCTAAAATAGTAATATGGAATCAGATTACAGAAAATATATATATTTGCTTCTATGATTATTTTCACATTTACAAGGGTAGTTTGCAGAGGAAGTAAAATGCACAAAACAATCAGCTGATCTCTTATTAACCTTTTCATTAATGTCAATAAATTATTGAAATGTAAATCTTACTTTGATCCGATCACATGAGCAGCATAAAGTAATCTAAACAAATTATTATAAAATTAAAAATATTAATATTAAATATATTAAAAATAATATATTAAATAATATATATATATATATATAATATTAAAAATAAACATACAAACATATCATTTAAAATTATATATAATTTTAAATGATATGTTTGTATGTTTATTATACTGGGCAGTGCATCATTTGTAGTAATAATAATGTTCCTGTCATTTAGTAGTTTGTTTTTATGTTTATTATACTGGGCAGTGTAGGCCTGTTGTGTGGAGTACTTTTCTTGCAGTGATTTTATTCCACCCGTTGAGCTGTGTGGTAAATGGTGTATGGACTGCTTTTATATAGAGCTGTGTGGTAAATGGTGTATGGACTGCTTTTATATAGAGCTGTGTGGTAAATGGTGTATGGACTGCTTTTATATAGAGCTGTGGTAAATGGTGTATGGACTGCATTTATATAGAGCTGTGTGGTAAATGGTGTATGGACTGCTTTTAAATAGAGCTTTTCTATCCTTCCGGCCACTCAAAGCCATGGACGTCGGCGATTGCAGCCATGCAAACCGCCACCTAACCGCTGGGAGCAGTTAGGGTTAGGTGTCTTGCTCAAAGGCACCTCGACACCTAGCGGGGTTTGAACCAGCCACTTTTGAATCACCTGTGCTGTGGCCCTCGCTATACCCAGTGCACCTCTATGTATGTGTGTGTGCGTGCGTTCCTTAATTATGTGTGCCTGTGGGGACACTATTTGCACTTCAGAGGAATTAACCCCCCTGTTCTCATTTGCACATCGTGCAGGGTTGGGTCTGTGTGGGTGAGACATGGCAACTCAGGGGTTTTTATGCATTGTGAAGCGAAGAGTAGTGCTACGGCTTTGTTGGTGTTCACCACTTTGTATGTTACCATTTACAGAGCCAGGGCTGTGTCCAAGTGTCAGATCATTTCTTTTCTCAACACGTACAGGGAACGGTAAGATGGCAAAATGCGAGGAGATATTTGTTGAATTTGACAAAGTATACCGTATTAGCTTACATTTAGCTTGCAATAGCTGACTGTACCTTTAACACCAGCATTTGTGTCCCATCACAATACAGTCTTTTAGTGGCAGCAGTGATGCTGGATCTATCTAGAAGTATATCTTATAAACAAGCAGACAAAAAATTCCTCTTTTGTTGACCATAGGTTTTGATCGTTGGAGATCAACATAATATACTTAAATGTGGTGTAATATTCCCTTGTCTTGTTTGATTTGTCATATCTATGAAACTTGTATCCACACAGAGCACCACAAACATGTTTGTTTTCTTTCTGCGGTGTTCATTCGACCGTGTGATTAAGCTACTGGCCTTCTCCTCTGTGTCCAGCGCTGTGCTTGTAATTGGCCACCACATCGTGTCCTCGTACAAAAGGCTAGATTGAGATCACGCCGCCTGCTCTCGCACAAGCGGATATTTAACTCTACGTCATGGAAGTGCCACTCCTGTTTGTTTATTTGTAGGTTTTTTAGTCTTGATCAACGTGCATGTTTATCCCTTTTCTTATTAGATTGACTTATTATCTTGCATTCTGTGAAATGGTCAGTTGACTAATTGAGATGATTTTTGTGAGAAAACTAATTTTGTAATTTGATTAAGAAAAATATTAGATTGGCTAAAAACTGTTCAGTACGCATCAGCCATGCTTAATTAAGGCTAAAAAGCCAGTGAACTTCACGGATATTCAGAGTGTTTGTGGTTTTGTGAACACTTCAACCACCTCTGTCTCCACAGCATATGTTGCCTCTCAAACGTTGTTACAGGCTTTTAAGGGGATCTGCGCGGCTGCCAGATCAGGTTAAATATGAAGCCACACGTCTTAAACGAATAAGTATACTCCATAAAGGGCAACGCAGTGGCCAAAGAAAAGGTACTTTACCTTTAATGCCCGTAAGGTCAAGATGGCACTGCTGTTTGAGAAATATATAGCTGTTTATGTTTGGAAACAGGTTTCGATTAATAATTAGGTTATTTATGCTTTTATCCAGAGAGAAGTGTGTACGGTTGCCAGTAATAAGGATCAGTTCATCTTGCTCAAAGATCACAGGTAGGCCGGGCTTGTTGTGGTGGCAGCTGGCCACCCTAACCACTAGATCAGCGACTGTAACTGGGCCGGGGTTATGTCCGAAACCAAACCAAACAAATTAAATCAAATCATTCAAATTAAAATCAAAACCTGGATGAATTTGTCCGGCTCTGTGCTGCCGGGCTCCAATCAGTCGTTGCCGTGGTCGCCATTGGCTATCGCTCAGGCCCGGAGGGAACCGGCCCCGCCCCGACTGCTCGGGTCATCTGCTTATTCACGGCCAGGCCTAACTGCATCACTCCCCTCAGCCAGGGGCATGAAGATGACAACGGGGAAATTGCAGTCATCCGTCTCTCGGTCTCCCAGCAGTCGCCTCCATCTTCGACTCCTTTTCTCTCTCAGAGCTCAAGGCCTACCACTCCCCTCCTCTTCCACCTGTTTCTTCTCCTCTTCCTCACGTTCCTTCTGATTCTTCTTCTCCTCTTCTGAATGTTTCTTCTTTCTTTTCTTATTCTGCTGTTTTCTTCTCTCGTTTCTTCTCTCGTTTGTTCTTTCTTGTCTACCTGTTTCTTCTCCTCCTTCCTCCCGTTTCTCCTCCTCCTTCCACCCGTTTCTCCTCCTCTCCATCTTCGTCGTGACGTCTCGTCTCGCCGGTCTGTCACCACCAGCCGACGCTGCCGTTAATTGCCCCTGGGCCCCCGCTGCCCCGCCTCCCTCAGTAGGCCGCAGCCCGCCCCTGCAACACATGCCAGGTGCGCGGGACGCTGCGTGACTCGGCACCACAGAAGCTGTCAGCCTCCAGGTGCAATTAGGTGTAATTACTACCTTTAGGCTCGAGCCATTCAGCCTCTCTTGTCATCAAGCAACTTACAACTGGAGTACATTTGTCAAAAGTAGAAACATCTCCTGAGTCTACCGACATCAGCAGTCACCGGAGTTATCTTGTGTTTTGGGGTCTAATAAGTAAATGTCAGCCATGCATGGCAACACCTGACCACCAGGGGGAGCAGTTAAGGTTAGGTGTCTTGCTCAGGGACGCCAGGATATTTGGTGAGGAGGTAGCGGGGTTAAAACCAGCGACCTCTCCATCACCGGTCGCCCTAAAAAGTACATGAAGTTCAACATCTGAAGATACTGCTAAGAGCTGTTAGGTTTTATGTATATTTTATGGTACCCCACCGTTTGGAGGTTCTTGTAGGGTTATGGGGGTTTTAAAGATTCTGTAGTTGCTAAATGTTTTATTGATTGATGGATTTATTGAACTGATTTCTCCCAGGGTGGAAGTGAAGGTTCAACAGGGAAAGTATTAAGGGAAACTTCACGGTTGAAGATCAATGTTGATTTGTTTAATTTGTTATATACTTTTTTTTGTAAACTGCAACATCAAGTAACTGCAACATCTTTACAAAGTCAATGAGTAATCAATCAAAAATAATTAAATAATCCTGATTTCAAAATAGACCAAATAATCATGATGATTTTTATTATTATAGTTTGTCCATAATCGAGCAGCCCTCGAGGGCATCTTGATGTGCGTCATTCTTACTACTGCACTCTATAGACTCTATAACTCATCTGCCTCTGTTGGAGCCAGGCCTATTGCAGACCTGGACTAAATATGTGTCACCTTTTGAACTACGTTCCTTGAATTTTATTCTACTGCTTTATTTTTTCTTTCTATTGCATTTTTATCGTATTTAATGTACTGCTATGACGACCTAATTTCCCTTCGGGGATAAATAAAGTAATCTGTCTGTCTTCTATCATCTGTCTAGGTCGTTAAGCACATTTGCCATCAATGCTGAACTTTAAAAAAAAGTTTTTTCTTCAGTTTTTGTTTGTTCAGATTAGAAATAGACAGAACACATCATGTATATAAAACAAATCAGCTGTTGCGTCTCTGCTTTCAGACGGAGGTGGTCAAGGGGCCGAGCGGCAGCGTGGGCATGACGTTCAGGCACGTGCCCGCCATCGAAGGGGACGGTGTGCACGTCAGCATCGAGACGGTCACGCCCGGCTCCCCCGCCGCCCTGGCCGACCTGCAGAGGGGGGACCGGCTCTTCGCCATCGGCGGTACGGTCGCTGCAGCACCCCGTGACGGCTGGGTCACGCACACACGCACACGCACAACACTATGCCCGCTCAGCATTTGCCATGTTGGTTGTGTGCTCCACAGGATGTTAAAGTAGCGCTATGTGGCTTTCTGCCACTAGATGTCACTCTAGAGCAATAGCATCTCATACCAGAACAACTATGTGCTCTGTGGGCCACACACGTATGCACATACACAGGTGACTGTCTATGAAAAATAACAATACAACACACACACACATATATGCACATACACGACTGGATATTAAAATAGAGGAGCTCAGGTTGCAGCACATACACACACACACACACACACACACAGAGGGAGTGTTATGTCATACTCTGCTCAGCACCATTATTCCACTATATGTTTACATAGAAACATGAATGTTGTCAATATTAACAACAGCACTGATGTGTCTGAGCATAAATCAATCCTATTACTTGGTTAAAGCTCAAAAAACAAATTTCAGGGTGCAGTTACACTCAGCCAGAATGCCGGTGGAAACCTACGTACACACTGACATTGTCATCTTGGAAAAAAGTAATCTATCCACGGCGTATTGGAGTGTTCTCAACGCTGGCAACAAGCGCTCCAAAAACGTTTAGATAGATGACTCCTTTCCCAAGATGACGACATCAGTCTGGAACCCCTCAACGTAAAAACGCTTTGCACTGATGGTCCCGGCGATATCAGGATAGTGTCATGAGGCTATTTAACCCCCCCCCACACACACACACAACATCCCCCAACTCAACACCTGTTTTCTCGTCTTCTGCGGCAGGAGTCAAGGTGACGTCCTCTGTCCAAGTGCCCAAGCTGCTGAGGCAGGCTGGGGAGAAGGTGGTGATCCTGTACGAGAGGCCCATGCGCCAGACCGCCCCCCCTCCCTCCTCCTCCTCATCCTCCTTAGCCGCCGGGGGAACCCCTGGGCTCCTCCAGGAGGGCACGGCGGCCCAGCTGGAAGAGCACAGCTTAGTTTCCCTGCCGCCGGGCGGCGTGGTCAGCGTCGGGGGCTACGAGGAGGAGCCGGCCCCCATCACCAGCCTGTCTGACGTCGCGGACGGCAACCGAGACATGGACTCGGAGTTCGAGGAGTTGATGGTGGACACGCGGCCGAGCCAGACCGCAGCTCCGGTCGGCGGCAGCGCAGGCACCGGCGCCGCGGCCGTCCATGCTACTGAGCCCAGGGAGGACCTCCTGCTGAGCGTGAACCAAAGCCCCAGGAGGACCGTGGCCAGCCTGGCCTCCAAGCCCCTCGGCACCATATCTCCCATCCTCAACCGCAAGCTGAACCTAGTGGGCCTCCAGTCGCCCCTCAAGCCGCAGCCCAAAGACGCGCCCAAGCCGGCGCCTTCGCCGAGGCCCAGCGGCGGCGGGTGCGACGGCGAGGAGGGCGTCCCGCAACGCCCGTCTGTGCCGCCCCCGCCTCCTCCCTCACGCCCCCCCGTGCCCCCCCGGCCCCAGATTAAGCTGACGTCTGCCGCCTCCGAAACCAACCATTTGGACGGAGCTGACCCCGCCGCGACAACCAGCGCTGCTTCTTCCACCACTACGCCTGCACAAGCTGCTTCTACTACGGCTGCTGCTGCCACCGCTGCCGCTCCTGGCAGCTCCTCCTCCTCGGAGAAGTCGCCGGAAAAGCCTCCTCTGGTTGCCGCCAACGGGGTGGAGAGGGCCGGCCCGGACAAGACGCCCATCAAGCAGCAGCAGCAGCAGCAGCAGCCGCCCGTGGAGCCCAAGGCCTCCATCAGGCCGACCGAGTCCGCCGAGGACCTCCACGGCACCCCCGCCCCGACGCCCGGCATCTTGAGCAACAGCGTCGGCAGCAAGGCCGATCCGGCCAAGGACGGCAAAGTCTCTGAGAGCTCGTGCGCTGCACGGGACAGCCCCGAGAACCGCTCCCTGTGGGAGTCCGCCGAGGTCCGGTACCGCAACCAGATGGGGCGCTGGCCCCTGGCCGCCGTTGCCGCGGCGACGGCGTTCGAGGTGGAGTCCCACCACCGCTACCTGAACGTGGCGCTGTGGTGCAAGGACCCCTTCAAGCTGGGCAGCCTGCTGTGCCTGGGCCACGCCAGCCTCCTGCTGGAGCACGTGGCGCTGGAGTGCCTGGCCACGGCCTCCTCCGAGTACCAGGGCAGCTTCCGGCTGTCGCCGCCGGAGCCGCGGGCCAGCGTGAGCCGCACGGCGCTGCGCAGCCTCAGCACGCACAAGGGCTTCAACGAGAAGCTGTGCTACGGCGACGTCACGCTCAACTTCTGCTACCTGGCCGACGGGGAGCCGGAGCAGCAGCAGCAGGCGGCGGCACCCGCCACAGCGGCCGGGCGCGAGGGCAGCCTGTGCGACGAGGAGCTGCTGCAGAGGGGCGGCGGGGCAGAGGCCCCGGCGCCCCTCTGCTCCTGCGACGAGCTGGCCTACGCCCCCGCCGGCGGCCATCAGGCGGGGGTGCGCCACAACTTCCAGGACACGCAGTTCCAGAGCCCGACGTACTGCGAGTACTGCAAGAGGAAGGTGTGGACCAAGGCAGCGTCACAGTGCGTGACCTGCTCCTACGTGTGCCACAAGAAGTGCCAGGACAAGTGCCTCGCCGAGAACCCGCTGTGCATGACGGCCGGCGACCGCCGCGGGGCTGGCGTGGGCGGCACCGGCGCCGACCCCGAGGCGAAGTACACCGGCCTGAACCGGGCGTCCGGCCTCACCCGGCACATCATCAACACCAGCTCCCGCCTGCTCAACCTGCGGCAGGTGCCCAAGGCCCGGCTGGCGGAGCAGCAGGCGATGGCGGTGGACGCGGCCGTCGGTGTTGCCGGCGGCGGCGCGATGGTGCCCTCGCCCAAGCACACGCCCAACACCTCCGACAACGAGAGCAGCGACACGGAGGTCTACGTGGCCGGCGGCAGCGCCAGCCCCTCTAAGCAGCCGGGCGTCAAGCTGGTACGCAAGGAGGGCGGCCTGGACGACAGCGTGTTCATCGCGGTGAAGGAGATCGGCCGCGACCTCTACCGCGGCCTGCCGACGGACGAGCGCTCGCAGAAGCTGGAGCTGATGCTGGACAAGTTGCAGCAGGAGATCGACCAGGAGCTGGAGCACAACAACGCCCTGCTGGTGGAGGAGAGGCAGTGCGACGGCGACGCCCGGCGCAGGGCGCTCGTCGCCGCGGCGCTGGCCAAGTCGGGCGAGCGGCTGCAGGCGCTCACCCTGCTCACCATCCACTACCGCGCTGGCATTGAGGACCTGGAGTCCGTGGAGAGCACCTCCCCATCGGAGCCGCACGGCCTCAAGGCCGCCGGGGGAGATGAGGGGGAGGCGATGCTGGACGAGGAGCTCCCGCTTACGGGGGCCGAGGTGTACGACAGTGACGTCTGCGGCCTCGTGGAGGTGCAGCTCCTGGATGACATCACCGAGGAGCAGATCTGTGTGGAGGCACTGCACTAGACCGGGGAGGGGGGGGGGCGGAGGAGGGTGAGTGCCGGGGCTGTTGGCGGCAGAACCTCCTCTTAGATCGACCTGGGGTGGGGTTGGGGTTGGAGAAACCAGGAGGCCACTTTGAGAACCGTTTAATCTTTGGTCACGGGGTCCGGAGAGGGCCCAGGTAGAATGTTAGCTTAACTCGCTAGTCTCCCACCTCATTCTAAGTGCGTACGTGCGTACGTAGGCTCTAAGAAATGATATGTTGTCAGCTGAAATAGAATGACGCATCAGTTTCACTTGTATTGCCACCTTACTGTGCTCTTTCAGCCGCCCTAGAGGGACGCTCCCTCCCCGGTCCCCATGCTAGCCCTGGCTCACTGTTTATTTGTTAAATATGTGTGCATGGCCATTGGGGAAGGGTGGGGGGGGTTGTTATAGCCACTAAGCACATTGATATGGGAAGGGAGCATGCTGGTGATTTTGTAGCATTAGTTTCAACCACAAGGATAATTCCTGGGTCCTTTTTTAAGGCTGGAAAGTCATTCAGCTCGGTACAATTTAACAAATATCTATTACAGTATAACTTCATATTGCTGTTCTAGTTAGTGCGTTGTTGGTTTATTTATTTTAGGTGAATGAACACATTCTGCTTAATGGATCCTTAAGCTGGTTACCACTTGACATTAATAAATACAGAAACGGCAGTACTAGAAGTATGTGCATTGTATGTATTTGTTGATTTGACTGGTGAGAGTTGCCTATCTACCTTTCCGAGCATCTAGTACTTAGATGAAAATGGCAACATATTAATATTCTGCTCATGTTTTTCCCATTGTGTCCAAACGGTGGCAAAAGCAGTTTCTTTCCTGCCCTATGTGTGAAAATGCCATTTACCATACTGTTACATGACTACTAATTTAAACGTATAGACATACAAAGTGGTATGGTAATCCCTCAGATACGTTTTAAAACGTATCTGAGGGATTGCTTTGTGAACCAGTTGCATAATGGTTTGCTTGTTTAACATGATTATAATTTAAGTGTAGGAATCGTTAATGAATGGTGCTTGCGGAATACATTCATCTCTCACTACACCTGACTACAAATGACAATGTAAACTTTATATATATTGTTTTGTTACATGATTCCTTTATGACCCCTCCCGTGCATATTTTATACATTATACTGCTTTGCATATGCTAGTTTAAGTATATCGTGTTCGTATTCGTATATCACTTATATTTTGTAATAAACTAGGTTATGTGAAGCAAATTGTATGTTGCGTGAAAGGGGCCATAATAAATAAAATGAAAAGTAAACTACTCTTATAATAGGTTCTGTTGATTACAACATATCCTCTTTTTTTCACCTTTTGGATTAATATGTATTTGTAGGCCAAACATGTTGAATGAGCATATCTGGTTTAAATGTATGAGTTGTGTTTTTTTAAAATATATTTCTTTGAACTTTTTGGAGAATATGAAAAGCAGCAAATTGTTCCATTTTTATAAATCTGAATTCACGGTTTAACAACGCATTTGCTTGCTGTAATAAAATCTCTCCCGTAAGGGCAATGTTAGGCAACAGTATGCATCTACAGGGGGGGAGTAGAGAGGAATGCCTGCGTGCGTGCGTGCGTGCGTGCGTGAGAAATGAACTGAGTTTCAAACCAAAACATTTTTATACTGCGGTGTTCAGACACAATGGTACCTTTTAAGTATATGAGGCATTTTAGTAAGCTCGTTTTGGACAGAGCTGCAGAAGCCACTCGTATGTGAAGTAAGTTGCCTTCATTAGTGGTTAACATGTCCACATGAATGTATGGAGGTTCTTTGTATGTATGTACAGGCACTGTACACACACACAGCATATACCTTCTAGTCTGGCACAAAAACTATATACCCTGTTGGCAGTTGCAGCTCTGAAACTCTGTTTTGTATATTAAAATGGCTGCTGGAATCACTTCATGGCAGGTGGTGGGAGACTTGTGTTTAAGGTTTACCTGTGGATACCTTGGGGAAACTGGAGAGACTGCTTCGGACCAGGACCCGCGGATGTGTTTTGGTCAATAGTCACGGAAGCCTTTCCTGCTCTTTTCTGTGCAATAAATGTGACGCTATTTGTAGATGATGGCTTTACGGTACCAGCTGCTGTTTGTTCTCGTTTTCTTTCGATCGTTGTTTATCCAGATTACTTTGTGCAATACTTCTTGGAGGAAATGAAAAGTGATAATCAGACATGAATTCTTGTCATGTCTTGTAATCTCTACCAAATTGTCTTTTTCATTGTTGTTTTTCCTTGACTTTGTTAAAGATATTATAGCCGTTGCACCTCCTCCTGTCTGCTAATGGAATATGAGGCCGATAATTTGGTTTGGTAAGTTTCTTGTCCATCTGATAAGCACTGCTTCAGACGCTGCTGCTGTAACAATGTGCCCTTCTTCAGACCCCACGACCTTTGTGGGGTCTGTCTACTCCTCTGCTCTGCTGTCATGTGAGACTCCACTAACAAAGCAACCGTGGCTTTGGACGCGCGCGTATGTGATGTACATAGTTATACAGATGGCTGATGTGACTATTGTAAATAGCTTGAATAAACAAAAGCTCACTGGTATGGCTTTGCTGTTCATTTGTATCTCCTGGCTTCCACTATGGAAGTAATTTGTTTGTGTGTGTGTGTGTATATACACACAATGGCTTGAAAAAAGTATTCATACCCCTTTAACGTATTCACATTTTGTCACGTTCCAGCCTCAAACTTAAATGTATTTTATTGGGATTTTATGTGATAGACCAACACAAAGTGGAGCATAATTGTGAAGTGGAAGGAAAATTATAAATGGCTTTCACATTTGTTTACAAATAAGTGTGGTGTGCAGAAGTATTCAGCCTTTTACTCTGATACCCCTAAATAAAATTGGTTGCAACCATTGCCTTCAGAAGTCACCTAATTAGTAAACAGAGTCCACCTGTGTGTAATCTAATCTCAGTATAAATACAGTTGTTCTGTGACAGCCTTAGAGGTTTGTTAGAGAACATTAGTAAATCAACAGCATCATGAAGTTCAGGGAACACACCAGACCGGTCAGGGAGAAAGTTTTGGATAAGTTTAAAGCAGGGTTAGGTTATAAGAAAATATCCCAAGCTTTGAACATCTCACACAGCATTGGTCAATCTATCATTTTAAAATGGGAAGACTACGGCACAACTGCAAACCTAACAAGGTATGATTGTCCACCTAGACCAGGGGTAGGGAACCCTGGTCCTGGAGAGCCGCAGCCCTGCATGTTTTAGATGTCTCCCTGCTCCAACACA
>JAODUH010067758.1:0-16792 GCA_027564835.1 Typhlichthys subterraneus
TGTGTGTGTGTGTGTGTATGTATGTATGTATTTATGTATGTATGTGTGTGTCTAATTACAAGAAATACATGAAATTTTACTAACACTGACATGTTTAATGAAGCTATCTACGGTATCTATGATTATTTCTACTCGAGCTAAGATCAAGAGCTACAGGAATTACTGTACATGGTGACACGGCCTGCTTCCGCTAAATCTTACCCAAAACCCCTGCTCCATGTGCGCCCCCATTGTGAACCTTGACCTCAGGCAGGACCTGAAATGGCACATATTCATTAAAAGGTACAGTAAGCTTTTGCAAGCTAATACACTTTTTGTCAAATTCACTAAATATCTCCTTACATTTCACTATTTTACCATTCTCTGTGCATGCTGAAATATAATCTGGTACTTCTACACAGCCCTGGCTCCGTAAATAGGAACATTAACAAAGTGGCAAACACTGCCCACAACAACCATGCTGCTTGGCTTCGCAATGTGTGAGTACTGGATTTAAGATAATATGATGTAATTGTTATCATCTAATATGGATCTACCTGTAAATCCTTCCTATACAACCACACAGATTAGTTTAGTTGTTTTGTTTATTTAGACATCAGATTTTTGTGGAGTCATCAAATACATAGACAAGCACTTCCTAGATCAAAATATGAGTTGGGACCCTTGTGGGGAGATTATTTTAGGTGGGATTGTGAGATAATCTTTTACAACAACAACAAAATGCATTTAAACAAGTGCATAAATCAGTGCTGTTTACAGTTGTTTATACACCGTTTATGCACGCTATTCAATAAATGGTTCATCGCACCGCTCAGCATGGCCCTGTGCATGAGGGAGTGTGGTTCTCTTGAAGCAGTACCTTGTGGTAGACGTCAGGAGGAGAGGTGACCAAGGTTGGACAGAAGGACGTTACGCCATGCTCCAGGATTCTCTGTGCCACAATGGCCATGCCACCTGCAACATCAGCAGATGCTTGGGAGAAGTCGACTCCGTACCCTCCTGGAAGGACACAGCACATATGACCATGACCACACAGCACCATTCATGTCTACCAGGTTTGCCCTCTGTTAAAGCCTACACTGCACCGTTGAGCTGGACGTCTATGAAGCCAGGCGCGATAATGAGGCCTCCACAGTCAACCTGAGTGTCTGCATAGCCCTGCTCGTCAAAAAACAGCTTCTCTGGGTTCAGGATCCTCCCCTCGCGTATCCACAAGTCATCGCTGGCACACACAGACACATACACAAAGATGTGACAGAACGCTGATATAGGCTACTGCTGAACAATGTACAAAACATATTTGGCAAAGTGAAAGTGAGGGGACAGGTGTTGTACATACCTCTGCAGTTTGTGCTCTGTCAGTATTCTGCAGTTGACCAACTGTGTGATGGGAGCATCTGACACAGATTTATTGGAGGGCATGTTCCTCCAGTTGTTCACCATCAGAATTGTCCAGTCATTGATTACCTGATTCTGCGTGTTAAAGACGGAATACAAACAGTACAATAAACAATGGTTACTTTTTACTAGGTTGCCTAGTAACCTATCATTGGCATCAATGACAAGATGTCGCTGTATACGAGTCTTATCGCAACAGGGCGTAGAAGCTGACTTTGACCCTGCCTGGAACTTTGTTATAGTGTGCTACCTCATGACAACGACGTTAATTAAGCTAACATCTGTACACAATTTTACCAGTAAATGCTTTTTGTGAACTACAGAAATAGGCATTGCGACATTTTTTTTAGGAAACTTAACAATAAAGGCTAGTCTCAACTTGGCATGTGTCAAATAGTCTAGTCTAATATCATATTTAAAAACAGACAGTTTATTAACGCTAACTAGCATGTCAATGGTATTTGTCATGCTGAGTCTCGATCGATAAAAGGACAATTGTCAATGTAATTCATATTTCGAATAAATGACTTGCCCCTGAGCGGATCCTCCTGGTTGTAATTCTGACAGACCGCCCGGATAAGTCACGTGACTGCAGGTCAGCTGATCATAGGCTAGGTTAGGTCTTTCATTTAATGTATGGAAATGATTTACACAAATCATGTCCCCTTCAACAACGTACATTTTAAATAATTTAAAATGAAAGAAGTATCAGTAAAAACGTAAGCTACACAGTCGATTACAGTATGCCTACAACAAGGGGCCCAGACAGAGGCATACTGTCATCTAGTGTCAGAGCAGTAGTATTGTACTCTATGGTAGTCTATGTTCTCAGGTATTTGGTGTTTATAGCTTGGAAGACGTGTTTCTCAACTTCTGGGGACCCACTGCCCTACATGTTTTGGTTGTATCAGGCTTCTGCATCTATTGATAGTGTCCCATTCATTTGAAACGTGTTTTGGAGCAGGGCTACATGTAAAACTGGAAGGGCAGTTGGTCCAGAGCACCAGAGTTCATCCTGGGGAAAGGACGTAACATGAGTTGAGAACACTGGCATGGACAATACATCTGATCAGAATACATGTAGGTTAAGCTATTCTTCTGTCCGTGGTCTGGGAGAGGTGCGTACTGCAATTTCAAATATAGCCTATCCAAATGTATGGCTACAACATTGTATTGTAGTAGCCAATCAGTCAAACATATTATTACCTGATATTATAAGATGCACTAAACAGCTTCTGAGCACAGTGACTTGCGCTCTGGGAGAACAGCCATGCAGCCTATATCTCACCAACACACACGCACGCATGATGGGATGATATCCTGGTTATACATTCATTCTACTTCTGTTCATTGATAGGATATTTTTTATACTTGACATACAGCAGGCCTATATTGCAGATCTGAAAGACTTCAAACTTTCCCATGGTGTAAAAGTGAAAAAATGTGTGTATCGCCATCGAGTAGTTTGTCACATGTAAGGTAAGATACACAAAATACAAGGTAAGAGCTGTGCTTTTTTAAATGAGCAGTGTACCATAGTTTTTGTTGGCATAAGAATTCATATCAACTGACGCGTTGAAAAGGATGCAATGTTTTCAGCATGGAAGTTCAGAAGCCAAGGCACGGACGGGGTTCGAACCCGTGATCTTCGGTTTACGAGACCGACGCCTTACCACTTGGCCACCGCGCCCGGTAATAAGGCCGGTATAAAAGTGGGCTATTTCAGAATTTATTATAATAATTTTTACAACAAAAACATTCGTTAAGAGCTTTTCTCAGCTCCGAACCAATACATTTTTCTAATAAAAAATATTCCAATATTCAAAAAGTTGTTCGTTTACGTTCAACGATCGAAGAAACGTGGATCAGTAAAACGTTCAACGAACGAGCAAATATTCCGTCTACCGTATAGGCTTCTGAACGCACCATAAACGCTAATAAAAGTTCGTTTACGTTCGACAATCGAAGAAACTTGGATCAGTAAAACGTTCAACGAACGAGCAAATGTCCCGTCTACCATTGGCTACTGTGTGGACCCGACGTCGGTACGCACGGACGGGTGCCGTCATCCGGTCCGGTGTTATGGAAAGGAAATGAAGAGAACAGCTGGGCTTATGCTAAACATAGTTATCGATGCGCTAAAAAAAACATGCTAACGCTGTGGTCAAATTAAGACCAGGAAGGAGTCATGTTAAAGAGCTACACATGAGGGAAAACGTGAACGTTTAGGTGGCTTTGGACACCATATTCTGTGCATTTCACAACAAATGTGGCGGGTAGCTTACTTGTTGACTTTTTGCAGGTAAGCTTTTTATCATTAATTTAGATATTTTGCTTCACTTGGTTTTGTTTTCTGCTTGCTATTAATCAACATTGGTTAGCTGCAATATACCTAGCCTAGGCTGAGTATGGCTATTGACTAGAATGGCTTTTGGAAAGAATAGGCTATGCATGATAAAAAAAAATGTTTTGTCATTATTGTGATGCCTGCATAACACTCCAATTGTTTGGCCATTTACCATTTTAGCTTTTAATAGTCCCACAAATCACACCTGTCGGCTCACAACTTCACCTCTGCTGTCTCTGATCAGCCATGCCACAGCTGGTAGATGCGGTGTGGGCAGTCTGGAGCATCGGAGCAGGCGTCTATGACTACTTTCACACCAGCGCTATGGAGGAGAGGATCCATGCTCTGGAGAACGTTCTGACTATCCACCAATTCGTGATTGCAGCCTTGACTGTCGGACTGGTGCTTCTCATGACCTACATACTGTGGAGAAATCACTGAAGGATATATGTACATTACCCAAGCCTTTAAACTGCACTTTATTTGGACACTGTGATCAGTTATTCTAGCATCCTCAGTGAAAAATGTGTTAGGGGTCATTTGAGTCAAAGCCAAGGTTTTTAAAACTTGCATTGTGTTTCAGAGACATGTAAATGCAATGCAAGATTTGGATTGCTATGAAGCTTGTGGCCAGACAAATGGATCTTAAGCATATAGCTGGGGGGAGCTGGTCCATTTAGTCACCTGCCCAGTGTCTGTGTTCGGTGATGCGCTTCTGGTGCCACATCCTTGGGGGTCTGGGGTATGTTGGTGTGTAGGCTCGTTCTGTCAATATCTTCGGGGTTACATTCTCTGACTGAGACTGAGGTGGCTGGGGAGCGGGTCTGGGGTCCCTGGGGGTTTGCGTTTTGGGGATGGTGGGAATGGGACTCCCGATGTTTGTTTGTTTGTTTGGAAGGTTGGGATGATGAGTGTAACATGAGTGCTGCTATTACTTTATTTTTTATATATTGTATTATTTTTACTAATTTTGTATTGTTTTTAATGACATAGTGTGAAGCACTTTGTGTTACATTAATTTGTATGAAAAGTGCTATATAAATAAAGATTGATTGATAGTGTTTGTGATCTTCCTGTGCATTTTTGATGTACTTACGATATTTAATTTTATGTTTATCACTAATATTTCTCATAATGCATACACCTTGTCATTTTATGTAAAATGTCAGTAGCCTGGCTCCATCCGACTATTGCTCTCAGCTCAATTTATTTTCGCTGAGATTATAGTCTGGAAACCCTGTTGGCGTTCGCACAGCCCAATCAGCGTGGGGTAGTGAGATGACCTTAAAGTCAAGCATGTTTCTAAATGGTGGTAGCTAGAGGAGGATATCAAAACAATTGTAGCAACACCGATTGGTTTAGCGCTGTTTCAAAATTAACCTGAGGTCTAGGCAAAGTAGGAGGAAACGACTGCAAACACTTCGCAATGGAGCGTGGCCAAGTTATAATGTCAGTGTGTACACACAAATAATGCACATTTTCCACAAATGTCAATGAAAAGTTCAGTTTTATAGCTGCAAAGACTGGTAAAATGTATGATCAGACACTACTAATTCTCCAGATGCAAGATTGCTTACATGTATTTGTATTGTGTGCGCGTGTTAAATTTACAGTAACAGCTGTGCTCATTTTCAATCTTTGACCAGGTGATTAGGCCTCATATGTTGCACTGCTATTACTAATGCACAACGTGTTAGTAAATATTTGCCTACCAGGTGTAACAAGCATAGGTAACGCCTTTAAGTTTTGCATAGACCTTTTCGCCGTGGCTGTTCAGTTGTTTATAAATAGATTTGATACTTTCTGAAGGAACAACGTCAATTAAGTATGTGACGTTGTTCGAATAAATTATGAATAAAATTGTATATGGTTAGATAAAAGCATATAGGCTTACAATAATAATTCAAAAGGCAATCATGTCTACCAAACTTCATTGCTCAAATTCGCGGAAAAGACCGGCGAAAACAGACGAATGGTAATGTATGAGTCCCAAAACAACTGCAATGATTGGTTAAGATCGTTTGAAGGCGGGTTCTTTCAAGACAGATCAAAAGAGGAGTTGCCATCACTTGCAACTTATCATTAGGCGATAACGTAGATTCATTTTATAGATAAAAATACAATATTGAGAATGTATATCCTTTCTCGCTATAACTCCTCACTACAATCGTCACCTGGTCAAAATCAGTCTCGACTCTCTCTTTCACAGCCAAACAATACAAGCTGTTAGCCTTGAGTTTTTGCTACTGTACTGAGCTAAGGAAGTGGTGCTAGTACTAGCTGCTATAGCTTCGCGCATTTGCAGTTAACGATCTTCCATAACGTACAGTTGTATACAAACTATTTCCTGTACAGAAGGGCACCGAAGAACCTGTAAAATAGTACCAACATCAAACACTGAACCCGGAGAAACGCTTCCCAGCATGAAGAGGTACTAGAGTTTGATCTGTTCTTTTTAACACCCCAGTTCTTTTGTGTTGACAAAGAAAAGCCCAGCATTTTGCTGGTAGGCTACTCTACTCTCGGAACAATTTCCTGTTTGGGAAATGGCCCCCCACAAGCACGGCTCCTCGGGTGGAAATCATGTTGATTCAGGGCCAGTAGCTTATGATTCTGGAGTCAAAGCCAATTGTGGAGTGTACCAGTCCTCTGGTGGGGTGGCTGTAGCAAGAAAACACAGTATGGAGCTGATTCAATCCGACCACGAGTTGTTCTTGCAGGCCTTCGAGAGTGAGTTTCTGACTTTGCTTTCAACCAGTTTTAACATTAATTATTAACTCCTGTTGTAATGCATTTTAAAAGTAGAGCTTTGCTTGGGTAAGGGAACGGCGAAATGAATGCAGTTTTACTAGATCATTTGACATGTCTTTTGACTGTACCGTACTCAATGGTACCGTATACATTTTGTCAACTGCTTATAGATTAAATATGAGCATTTTACTTAAAACGCCACATTTTGTTATGATAATGATAAGTGTTTGTATTATTAAAACAATAAATACATTTTCATAATCTTTGACTGAGATAGATTAGGAAGAAAATGTAGCAACTGTTGAAGCACGTGTTTTCCTTCCTGTTTGATATGTCTTCTATAACCAGCACTTAAAGTTCTTACAATATTGTACACGATTTAGTCTGGAGACATTTTCTCATTTAATATAATGAAATCTACTGATACTTCCTTTTCAGAGCCTACTCAAATCTACAGGTTTCTCCGCACCAGGAACTTAATAGCTGTGAGTAAATATTTATAAGAGAACATTATTTCTCATAGCAAACTGCCTCTGCTGTTGTATTAACACAATTGTTTCCCGTTACTTTTCAGCCTATATTATTGCACAGGACACTCTCCTACATGTCCCACAGAAACTCAAGAAATAATGTAAAAAGGTAAAACCCCAGTGTGGCTGTGATCATACCTTGGGTACATGAGTTTACAGTGTTGTCTTATTTTCCTGAAGGCTCTGCATTTGATCAGCAATAAGGATCATTGACATGCATTGGCTTTCTGAATATTTGACACCTGTTTTCTTTATGACTTCTTGCTGAAGTGTTAGTAGGATATGCCAAACAAAGACTTTCTTTCTAACTAAGTAATTGTATGTGTGTATTATCCTGTGAATATGGTGTCATTAGTAAGAGTTGCCTTTGAGTCACTTTGCTATGCGAACATGCCTAGTGGTAGTTTTTTAATTAAACGTGACTCAGATCTTGTTAAGTTAAGCTGGTACTGAGGCAGGGGGCAATGGTAAATCGTGTGGAACTGAAATAGGAGCCATTTCAGTTAGGCTTATTTGCATATAGAGATCTACATCTGACACGTGCTCCGGTGCCTATGTCTTAAGCCAGGCTTATGCATGGGGCATAGTAAAGCAATGCATGTTCAATTGTGTGTTATGTTTGGGTTACAACAATATCGGCAAAGAAGATCAAAATATTCCGTGCATATATTTGCTGTGGTTGATAGCCCCTGCATCTATATTAATATTAGTCTAGTTAGATTTTTGCCAGCTACCGCTAAGATTTCTGACTAATGACGGCCTCTTCCTGCCTGTCAATAACATGAATGCACATGTAACGGGTCCGTCCCTACCCGGGATGCAAACCCGGTTCCCCTGTGTAGCGAGCAGACGCTTGTCCAGACACGCTAAAGCTCTAGTCTAGCACTAGTTTGAGTCGCCAGAGCGTCTTTGATGTGTCGGAGACAAAGTTTGACCTTCCAGAATAGCTACCAACTGGCCACCATTTTACACGCACGCACACACGCACAGACACAGCTAGACCAACAGCAGCACGTTTAATCTGAGTGCAGCATTTTGCTACGGTTTCCTGGTTAATCGCTGTGTTTTCTTTAAACAGTGAATTGAAAACAGGCTTTGATGTATGTTGTCTCTCATTTGGTGGGTATGTCAGAGGTGTTAGCCAATCAGCAGCAACGTGTGATCCTTGTTAAACAGGCAGGGGGTCGCACCATGGATTGTCCTACAGCTCTTGCAGTGGTGCAGACCACAATAGGGTGTTGAACACGCCACCGTTTTGCTTTAGAGTTTTGCTACGTTGCTACGGGCTGAACGCGGCCCAGGTTTGTAGTGGGCTTCATAATAGCTGACCAACAGTTATGTTGTGTGTTGTTTCCTTTCATAGCCGTCTCTCATTAACTCTCAAATCATACCTACAGCAGCTTCAAATATTATTTAAATAATAATAATAATATGTCTTTACATTATAATTTATACATCTTTTCTAGGGGTTTGCTCTACAGTGGAGTCCCTATCCCCAAGCAGCTCACACACCTACTAGTATACAGATTAACATAAAAACACAAGGTTTTTGACATTCCCAGATAAATGTAGGCTTTCTGCAGATGTGGATCTTTTGTTGTAGCTGCAGTTTGGGACTTGCTTGCTAACACAGTTTTGTATCTGTCATCAGGAAAACTTCCAAGGTGGACGATCTGCTCTTCAAAATGGAGAAGATGAGGTCTGAGCAGGAGATGCCCAGGTAAGTGGTGTTTGTTCTGAGAACCACAAGATAAATGCAGTAAGCAATACACCTGAGCTCTAGAGACCCCTTGTTTAGGACTCTTAGACCAGCTACACTAACATACTACAGTATAAACATGGAGTGAGAGTTTAATTATATCCTATCAGACACAATCAGGGTCCGAAATATAGTTTTTGAGTCACCGGCCAAGATAGTTGGTAGATCCAAAAAACCCACCAAGAATTTTTTTGTATTGCTCAAATTAATAAATTGCATTGTTTGTGTCACATAAGAGTAGCCTACTATATTCACTATGTTCTAGTATTTATTTGGGATACTAAAACATTACATTTTATTTATGGTCCCAGTAGACTTAACAATACAGATATAATATGCAAATAACAAACATTTACAAGGTAAAATACAAAAAATAAAAATGGTACAATGCATAATAATTATAGAAGGTAAAACAATCTAAATTAGCAACACAGTCCCAATATACGTCACAATATGAGTAGGTCTACAAAATGCACATAATAATTCAATATAATACAAAAAGTACATGCGTAATAATCAATTATTATAATAATAACGCATGACTACAACATAGTTATGTAGGCCTATCTACCTATTATAGCCTACTTACTGTAGTCAGCCTCATACAAATCTTTTATCTCCAAACCTCCAATGCTCATATTAGTTTATTTTTGCAGTGCTTCGTCCTTGGGTTTTCATGTTTGAAAGGTTGGCTGAATCCTTTTGCCATATTGCCATTGCACTTATTCAGCCTGACTGTAGGGCTGGCTGTATACCATTCACAACTGGTACCCAACGCTGCTGTTTTTCTACTTTACTCTCTTTGTGTAATAATAACACATATAAAAGGTACAAACATGTCTGTTATCTGTTGGCTTTTTCTCTATACGAGCCCATATGCTGAATCTTTTTCATGCAAAAAAAAAGTGTATATATATTCTTTTTATTTCATTTTTTATATGCCTTGAATATTAACTAACGCCACTTCAAACCGCTTCAAACTCATGATTTAGACAATGGATATTTCTTCCCGGTTTTTGTTCGACATCGCATAAATACCGCCACCCTGCTCTCTCTGATTGGCTTTTTCTGCTTTTTTGTTACGAAATGATCAGATGACTGGTTTAAGAGATCTCAGAAAGCCAATCCGAGAGAGTAGGGGTGGGTCTTCACGGATTGTGTGTGTGTGGGTGGTTGTCAAACTCAACACAGGTCACAGCGGTAGAGAGAAACTCGCACTCAAGATATACAGTGGCTTAGAAAAGTATTAATATCCCTTGAAATGTTCCAAATTTTGTCACATTACAACTGTAAATGTATTTTATTGGGATTTTATGTGATAGATCAGCACAAAGTTGCACATAATGAAGTGGAATTTATTAATTGTTTGCCAAAAAGTTTTACAAATACAAAACTGAAGTGTGGTGTGCAAAAGTATTCAGCTCCTCCTGAGTCAATACTTTGTAGAACCACCTTTCACTGCAATTACAGCTGCAAAACTTTTGGGGTATGTCTCTACCAGCTTTGCACATCTAGAGACTAACATTTTGCCCATTCTTCATTGCAAAATAGCTCAACCTCAGTAAGATTGGATGAAGAGTGTCTTTGAACAGAAATTTTGAAGTCTTGCCAGAGATTCTCAATTGGCTTTAGGTCTGGACTTTGACTGGGCCATTATAACACATGAATATGCTTTGATCTAAACAATTCCATTGTAGTTCTGGCTGTAGGTTTAGGGCCGTTGTCCTGCTGGAAGGTGAACCTCTGTCCCAGTCTCAAGTCTTCTGCAGACTAACATGTTTTCTTATAAGATTGCCCTATAAAGTTTAAAGGGTGTGAATACTTTTGCAAGCCACTTTATATACCTATTTTAGTTCAAACTGTACCTGCCAGTGTAAAGTTTTAATTTTGGAACCTGCAAACCATGTCGTCGTTGTTTCTTTCCACAGCATGGCCTCTCACCTTCAGCTGACCTTCACTGGCTTCTTCCATAAAGTTGGTAAGTGCTTCTGTTTTTGCTTCACTGACCTTGCATAGCGTGTGCTGAGGCTATATGACAGTCATATATCAATGTGTTCCAGTCAATGCAAAGTTCACAGACCTCAATACATCACAATCAAGGTTCTTGGAAAAACATGGTTACAGAACCAAAATAGATCCCACTGAATTCCTATCCCGTGTGTATTGCCTGTGACCGCCCATCTCAGACAAGCCATCTCAAGACAGTGAGAACGAGCAGAGCTCTGCCTCTCTAGAAGTGCTGCTAGTGAAAGTATGCCACAAGAAGAGGAAGGTGTGTATGGGCGTGCTCTCCTGTTACATTACCGTGCAGTGCTTGGCTTCATCCCGGGCATGTGGACAGTGACCGGACACGCTAATCAGTCACAGCCCTGTTCTTCCCTCCCTCTCTCCCTGGCCCAGGACGTGAGCTGTCCTGTGAAGCAGGTCCCCACAGGCAAGAAGCAGGTGCCTCTAAACCCGGACCCCGACGCGGGCGGCCAGGCCACCAAAGCGGCCGCTTTTCCATCCCTGCTGGTGCCCAGCAGCGAGTTTGAGCCCAGCAACTCTCACATGGTCAAGTCCTACTCGCTGCTGTTCAGGGTGTCCAGTCCCGGGACGCCCGGCCACGCTCGCGCCCAGCCCGGCGGCATTCCCAACGGCGATGCCTATCGAGGTGAGGGCGTTCATGGTAGAGGACCCGCCCTAGCAGCTAACACGTTTACATTGAAGCCCCGCTACAGTGCACACACACGTCTAGACCATTCTACATTCTGTATGTTATTATCAGCACTGTCCTTGTTATAATGTGCATGTTGATTTACAGTATTTTCAGTTGTGTAATATACTGTGCCTTGTATTCTCCTCTATGCTGGTGCAACCTGGTGTGCTGGGATGGTTGCATCCATTTAGAAGTTCTAGAGTGTGGAGACAGCTTCACTTGTCGTTTGTCGCTGTTTTCAGACGCTCCAGAGGAAGTGTCAAACAGGAAAAGGCGGAGCTCCACACTCAGAGAGGAGGGAGAAACGACATATGTGGCTCAGATGACGGTCTTTGATAAAAACAGGTAGAACACAACACAGATCCATATGGGCTTTTAGACAATCTTGGAGTTGTTACACTTTTGTAGTCAAACTGTGTGTGTGACTGTGTGCGTGTGCACAGACGTCTGCAGCTGTTGGACGGGGAGTATGAGGTTTCCATGCAGGAGTTAGAAGAGGGTCCCTTCAACAAGAATAGAGCTACCTGGGAGACTATGCTGGATGGAAAGGTTGTGTGTGCGTGTGTGTGTGTGCGCGTGCGTGCGCTAGATGGAGCCCACACAGCGGATCAGTTAGCTGGTCAGTTATCCCTGGTACTTGGGTCAAGGGGGGCCCAAAGGGGCCCTCTAATTTATAAATATTCTCTTGGAATAGTTTGTAAAAAATGAATATTTGTGAAATACATTATTTGTGAGTCACTAAAAACCTTATT
The DNA here is from genome assembly GCA_027564835.1 of Typhlichthys subterraneus. Lineage (NCBI taxonomy): Eukaryota > Metazoa > Chordata > Actinopteri > Percopsiformes > Amblyopsidae > Typhlichthys > Typhlichthys subterraneus. The sequence goes on from JAODUH010067758.1 coordinate 12,236, forward strand.
ATATTTTCCTTTCTATCGTAATTTTACTCAAACTATTTTCCTTTGCCTATACCTCCCTATAAGTAAAACATGGTTTGGTCTGTCAAGTGTCTTTTCATTGTAGAGTTCCTGTAGGCAGTGGCCTACTTCTTGTGTTTGATTAATTAGACAGGTACAATCACAGGTCATAGCCACTGCCTGCTGCTGTTCACATTGAAGTAATGCGGAAGTGCAGTTACAATATGGTTTTTGTAACCTAGCAACAATAATCTCTTGAGAGAAGTGCTCTGAAAATGAGGTTGCGGGTGCCATTTTGCCACCGTCCCTTAAATAACAACACATAAATGTAAGCATAGATGAGAATCACAGAATCCTTCCTCTTCACTAGCATGGTGACCCCCTCCCTATCCTCTCTTCCTTTGTGTAGCGCTTGCCCCCATTTGAGAGCTTCTCCCAGGGGCCCACCCTCCAATTCACCCTGCGCTGGACGGCAGACGGCTCCGGCCTACAGACGGGACCTGTAGCCAGACCTCTGGCCACCCGCAACTCTGCGTGCGCTGCCTCCACCCAGGAGACCAGAGTCTCCTCTGTTCGAGCGACACCCGCCCCAGGTCAGAACAGGCTGGTTGCATTTGTCCCCATGTGGAAATAACATCAGTAGGATGTCACGTCGCTCAGTGACACCTGGGGAATACATGATCATTCTGGCCTTGTTCCCTATCCCCCACAGCAGCTGTGAAAGAGTCCGTGCGGGCTCACGTGCAGACCAGAAGAGAGCACAGCGCCGTTACGCCTCGACAGAAGCTCCGCATTTTTTACCAGGTGCGGTGCTTTTGGTTGTTTCAGATGTGTTGTTAACGCCTAATGAAGATCCATGGTGGTCTGGCTTATTTGTATCCTAGACCCTTGTCCTTCCCCCCTCCCTAACAGTGTCTGTCCCTTGCCTTCCAGTTCCAGTACAACAACAACAGCCGGCAGCAGACGGAGGCCAGAGATGACCTTCACTGTCCTTGGTGCACCCTGAACTGCAGGAAGCTCTACAGCCTCATTAAGCACCTCAAGCTGTCCCACTCCCGCTTCCTCTTCAACTACGTAGTGAGTCTCTCTCTCACACACACACACACACACACGTTCACCTGCAACTGCTAAAGGTGTATTGATGACAAAGTTAAGTGAACTGTGAGGTCCGTTCACTAAAATGCTTTACACACCCCTACTTTACTATGCAGGAGGTTGATCCTGTTTGCTTCTGCCCGTCCGTGTGAGCAGTGTATCTCTCCCACTCTTACTGATTTGGCTAAGAATGTGTGTGCATATGTTAATACAATTTAAAGTTTTGAACGGGCGTCACAGGAATGAGATGAGATGTTTTCAAAATAAGAGCCATAGAGCCAAATGGTCCCACATGCTCGTCACTGTGTTGGTTTGTGTTCAATCTCCACCCGGTCTCTTCCTGCACAGCCCCACCCTAAAGGAGCGAAGATAGAGGTGTCTCTGAACGAGTGTTACGACGGCTCCTACGTGGGGAACCCCCAAGACATCCACAGCCAGCCGGGCTTTGCCTTCAGCCGCAACGGGCCAGTCAAGAGGACGGCCGTCACACACATCCTGGTCTGCAGGTAGATGCCAAGCTGCCTCTGCTGTTCCTCTCAACGCTGTAATGACGACAATACACAGCCTTGTGTGCTGGTTCATCTTAACCCAGGGATCTCATGGTGATGGCAGGCTAGACAGCCTACATTTCACATGGAAACAAACCACCCCGTTAACCTGCTCCTCCAACTTCCATTTTAAAACCCCCCCGTGGGATAAAAGGGATGGGACCACAGAGGGAGGAACCCACCCCTCAAGGACTGTTAGGATGCAATAGGGATCGATAGCTCAACAAGAATGAGCAGTTACACATTGAATTAATTGTATTGCCTATAACATTGTGCAGTAAATATAAACTAACACATTGTAGAAATGTAATAAACAAAGTAGGTTTAGTAGATTATGAGCGTATCAATCAAATGGTGTATTGACAGAAGCCACAGGATATTTGTCCCAGATGATGATGATAATACATTTTATTTGGGAAGCCTTTCTAAACACTCAAGGACATCTTGCATTGCAAATACATATACAAGTTGTCTGAAATATACATACTGTAGTAATAAACACAATAAAGATGTGAGTATGTGTTGTACCAGTCACGAGCAGGTCCGCTCAACACCCGTTGGGTCTGTAGGCCTACGTGGCAGCACTACCCCAGCACAGGAGACATGGCCGCCATCCGTAACATTGTCCGGGTATTCTCCTCTCCGCTCTGCAGGCCCCGGCGCGCCAGGCCCTGCCTGTCGGAGTTCCTGGAGCCGGAGGAGGGGGACGAGGAGAGGCAGAGGACCTGCGTCAGCGGACACAACCGGCTGTACTTCCGCAGTGACAGCTGCGTGCCTCTGCGGCCCCAGGAGATGGAGGTGGACAGTGAGGACGAGAGGGACCCCGCGTGGCTCAGAGAGAAGACCGGCATGGTTGGCACGCACACAAACACGCGCGCGCACACACGCACGCACTCTGGACTGTGTTGACTGTGATGCTTTTGCTGCAGCAAATTGACGACTTCACCGACGTGAATGAGGGAGAGAAGGAGATGATGAAGCTTTGGAACCTGCACATGATGAAGCATGGGTACGTATGACGGGCAGGCCAGCATGCCCACACTGGTGACACCGGAGGCGCAAGCTCACATAGAGATACATCGCACTATTCAGAGCACCAGCATATGTTCAGCAACTCGTCATGCTACCATTTGGTCAAACACACAGCCTGTATTTTAAGAACCGCTACAACTCATGCCGAGGTCACACTACACGACTGTCACTCTTGTAATCGGGTGTCTTGACGTCGTTGTGATTCACACTACGTGACTGATCGGTGACAGGAGGTCACACACTACGAGATGTCTCACCCCACGAAGTCAACTGGAACTTGGAGATCGATTGTCTCGCACCTATAGGCATATCTCACAAACAGGAAGTAATGTAGCCCATTTCCCCCCGTAGTAGCGTTCGCACCTCGTTAACATGAAGGCGGAACATTTCTCAACATATTCTTTTAATCACAACATTTCCCACCACTAATGTCGTTAGCGTTGTTTAGTCATTAAAGTGTGAAGCGTTATCGACAAGGGATAGCCTACTGTGTTTGAGAGAGACTGGAATTATTCCAGTATTTTTGTGTTTCCTCAAGCAGTACATTATTACAAAGGCTATTACTCCTACCTTATGTTGGGAATTTAAAACCTTTTGTTTTCATTTCCCTCTGAGCTGGGGCTTTTGTTTGCTAGCTCAAAAAACTCTCCTGCGAGCGGAGAACTGGGCTAGAGTTGTGTAGTGTGAACATATTCAGATGGCCTGTCGTTTCCAATGTCTGTCTCTTTAGGAGTCTGGCTAATCGTTCTCTCCACACGATTCTAATAATGTTGGTGCACAATCCAGATTGTTCTGGAATACACAGGCACGATTAAGAGCCAGACGTATCCGCACACAATGGAAGTCATGGTTGTCATGGTGACTGTGGTCTTGTCAGGTTCATCGCGGACCATCAGATGAACCAGGCCTGCCTGTTGTTCGTGGAGCAGCGCGGCAAACACATCATCCAGCACAAACTCTGCCGCAACTTCCTGCTGCACCTCGTCAGCATGCACGACTTCAACCTGGTCGGCGCGGCAACCATCGAGCAGGCGATGGCGCGGCTGCAGGTGACGCGGGCCCAGCTGGTGACGTCGGCGGGGGACGTGGAGGAAGAGGAGGAGGATTGGGAGACAGCCGTGGAGTCTCAGTCTGAGCACGACGACCCCTCAGAGTTCAAGGAGAGCCTCAGGGAAGTGGAGGCGGACGGACTCTGACCGCCACGGAGCCATCTGCAGGCCTTGGTGTCTACACACAGGCCTGTGGGAATTGGCGGAGGGGGCAGAAAGTGCCCACTTCCTGTTAGACGGTGATACCATTGGGCTCTTTAGGTTTGTTTTCCCGCCAGAACTTCTTCCCACTATAATGACTAATCAGATATAATATATAATGTGAACATCTATAACATGTACGCACCTTTTTAAGAATAATGCTATGGAAAAAGAATATGATGATAATGTAATTACATTTGAACAAATTTTAGTACTGGTCTATTGAACACAGCCCCCCCCCCCCCCGTATTCACCTCCCAGTCCCAACTGACATGAGGCCTTCCAAACCCAATCCCATCATTAGTGTCATGTGTTTGGATGTGTGAGCTGTTGCTAATGGTGCTAGTCAATCCAAGAGAACGTCACTGACTTCAGATACCTGGTCAAGTTATTAAGTATGACAACCATGTTTTCTTACACTAGAAATGAGAGAGGAGATAATCTAAACTATATTGTGTGTGTATATATAAGACGATGTAAGATTGTTTTGGGAAGTTTTTAATGTGAAATAATTGGTTGTGGTTTAGCTGGGAATTCTGGTTGGAGAGATGGCGTACTGCAGGGCTATTCAATTCCAGTCCTGGAGGGCCGCTGCCCTGCATGTTTTAGTTGTCTCCCTGCTCCAACACACCTGA
>JAODUH010067769.1:0-11057 GCA_027564835.1 Typhlichthys subterraneus
TCAGCACTTTGGTCAACCACGGTTGTTTTAAAAATGTGCTATATAAATAAAATTGACATTGACATTGACATTGACATTGTCTTGTAGAGGCTGCAATGTTTCTGCACATACAGGAACGTATAATGATCTGACATGCTCAAACATAGATTTATTCTGTCTTAAATGCCTTGTTATTAACACAAGGGCGTGTATGGTTGCCTATATACTTTGTATTCACATTTCAAACGCATTCTTCAGTTGTCAGCAAACAGTAACAAAATCCAATGCTCGCATGGAAGAGCTTTCAGTGGGTAAACCTTCCAAGCCGGTGCTTCGACAATGTGCTGTCAGTACCTGCTGTTAGCAGGATCATGGGCGTGTGTTCAGTGTTGTACGCCTCTTGTCTTGAACGACACCCTGTCTGTCTTGCTGTAGTCCAGATGAGCAGATGTGGGAATGATTGGCAGAGTGAAACTTAGGGGCAGGTGCATGTGTGTGTGTGTGTGTGAGTGTGCGTAGTATACTGTAACATACACTAGAGGCACACTTGGACAGCAGCTGTAGTTTGGTCATTGGCTGTCTTAAATTTTCCCAGCCAGGCATCCAGCCAGCCAGCCAGGCAGCCAGCCAGGCAGCCCAGCTAGCAAGTTCTCTCTGCACAGGGCTCCATCATCCCTTCCCCCATCATTTGACACCAGCTGCTCATCTCCCTCCCTGGCTGTACCTGTCAGCGAGGGTGTGGATGGCTTTGGGCTGCTTCCAGGTCAGCTGGCTGTCTGCGTGTGTCTGCAGCCTGCTTGGGGAGCGTGGCTGTGGGGCCAGAGAGGATAACTCCAGCTGCAGTGCTAGCTCCACAATTACAGAGTTATATCACAGGAGCGATGGATTGTAATGGCCATCATCCGTCTATTGCGATGCTCGTCCTGCAGTGCACTGGCACCTTTCAATTACCTTTCAGACGGTGCCAAGAGTTGTGCTGTGCAAATGTTTAAGGTACAAATGAGTGACTTGTTCACATGAATCTGAAAGAGGCATGTTTGTGTGTTTTTAAAACATTCCGTCATTTACAAATGATCTGATCTGTCCTCATGAAAGGCAGTGCTCAGACATACAAGCAGTGTTTGCACACACCCCCTCAGATGTCCACTACGACTGATGCTATGCATTATGTAAATGCTAATTCATAGTAATTAGACAAAAGTTTGGTCAGGGTTCCCTAGTGGGGTTCGTCGTAGCGAGTAAACTGCAATTAACGCTGTCAGACCGATGCCTCCTCCTTCCTTTGATCTCCTCGGTAACGGCAGCTGCAGAAGTAGGACACGCGTGTGTCGAGAACACCTCCATCTACGGGCCTAGAGAGGGATAGAGAGGACATAAACGGCGGGATTAGGCGCTGATGTGCAGTGCTATTTGTGGCTCTGCAGGGACCACTGCTGAGAAGTGGGTCAGGAGAAGGAGAGGTGCCAAAGGCTGCTGTTCTCTCCTGGGGGATGGAGAGAACATCAGCTCTCAGCAGGGAGCCAAGATGGCGGTAAACATGGAGTTGTGTAAAACCTCGTCTTAACTCGACGTATTCTACGGAGACGGCTCTCATTCATGGGTGCCGGGGAGGTCTTCCGTCAGTGATATCTGAAGGGGGAATCTTTTGTTTGTTTCATCCCCCTCCCTCGCGTTCAACAGCTATATTATTTATCGCCAAGCTTTACCCGCAGCCGCTGAGGGCAGGCGCTGTGCGCCCTGACAAGGTCGCTGGCTGCCAGGTGACTCCTCCCAGCCTTACCCTGTCTGACAACGCTCTGAAGCAGATCAGTCACTGTTGCTTAAGATGGTGAAGTGCAGTCAGGAGCTAGCAGCCTCCACGAGCGCTTGCCGCTGATTGAGACGGATTATTTAAGATAACAAGGTTAGCAGACTTCCCCCGGAACTTGGACACGCCGTCCGCTAATTAAGAGTTGCGTTTGCTGGCAGGCCCGACGTGCACAGACGTGCACACATCGGGCTCCATCCTGAGAGACGGGGATGGATTGGGGGAGAGATAGGGGAGATGAGGGGAAATGGGGGAGACAAGGGAGAGAGGGGTGGAAGAGCTGGCAGCTAGACAACATTCTGGTGGAGGTGAAGAGCAGGAGGACAGACAGGCAGGAGGACAGACAGGACAGGAGGACACGCAGACAGGAGGACAGACATACCGGAAGACAGACAGACAAGACAGGAGGACATGCAGACAGGCAGGAGGACAGACATACCGGAAGACAGACAGACAGGCAGGAGGACATGCAGGCAGGAGGACAGACAGACAGGCAGGAAGGAGTTACATGCTGGATGGTTATCTGCTGAGCAGATAGCCCCCATCTGCGCAGCAGCTCCTGGGGCTTTGGAGACAAGCAGGAGACGAGGGGGAGGCCCGGGCGGCTCAGGAGAACAGGCTCAGACGCCATCAGCGCGATAAGGAGCAATGCCGCAGGGTTGAGAATGGGTTTTCAGGCTCGCTAGTTGAGTCACACCGTGTCCTGCAGTGAGACACTATGAGCTGTAACAGGGCGCGGAACACACCGACTGTGTGGCGTATCCTCCAGAGTTGTGAGTGGGGCTACAACCCCCCGCGCCCCACCCAGCCCGACCTCCAGAAGACGATCTTCTCTCTGTGCATGAAGCCTCAGAGGTACAGGTGTAATTAGAGCCCCTCCAGCCGTGAACAACAGCATGAAGGCCCCCACACTCGAGGCAGCGAGGCTGCGTGAGAGTCCCACATCGGCTCTGCGCTTGTTTGTGTCCCATCCATCTTGAGGGCTGTCGGCCAGCCCCGCCCCCAACGCACACACGCGTCGGTGGGGAACGGGGGCTGTTGGCCAGCCCCGCCCACACCGATCGCGTCGGTGGGGACGAGGTGGATGAGAACCCACCCGCTCTATCGTGCTTCTGCTTCAGCACCAACACCAACGCCTCTACCCTTCCCCAAGCCTCCCCCTCCCCCCCCGGTCTCTGCAGTGCTACGTTCTCACACCCTAATGATAGCGCTGTTTGTGCTGCTGAGCAACATAATGGGGAGTCATCTTTACTCTTTGGCACCTGCTCTGTTTTGGACGCTGCTGTCATTACCCGGAAAGACGAGGCTGTGCCGGTGGCTATTACGGAGCAGGGCATAGTAGATACACGCACACACACACACACAGACACACACACAGACGCACGCACGCACGCACACCCACACACAGACACACACACACACGGACACACACACACACGCACACATGCACACGCACACACACAGACGCACGCACGCACGCACACCCACACACAGACACACACACACGGACACACACACATACGCACACATGCACACACACACACACACACACACACACACACACACACAGACGCACGCACACACACACGCACACATGCACACACACGCACACACAGAGACATACACAGACAGACAGACAGACAGACAGAAGGCTCTGTGGGTTAGCAAGGTGTCAGCGCTGCATGGCATTAGCCAACACATACGACAGGTGCCACTGTCTGGTACTGTAGGTACGTGGAAGCGAGGCGTCTCCAATGTGTTAATAGAGGCTGTCCCCGCCCCGTACTGTAAGATGTGTCTTAATTCACAGGTGTTGTCCTGAAGGCTACATGGTAAATAGATGCATTCATACAGCGCTCTTCTTACCTTCTGTACAGTATCGACTCACATTCACACACCGATGGTGGAGTCAGTCACGCAAGGCACCACCTGACCACCAGGGGGAGCAGTTATGGTTGGGTGTCTTGCTCAGGGACCCCTCCATACTTGGAGAAGAGTTAGCTGGGTTTGAACCAGTGACTTATGGATCGCCCTATGGCCAACAGGGCACACAATCGCTGCTTGTAAACAAAACTGTTAAGTGGACTTTTTTGCATTCTTTTTATGCAGTAGCCCACAAGTTATCATATACACTTATAGCATTTCTCAGAATGCTTTATCCAAAGTGACATGTATACATGTCACATACATAAGTGTCTGAATGGACATGCGTAAAAGCAAGCAACACAACATGTCATGATAACTGCGTTCCCATGGCATCTCACCATTACATAGCAAAACACCATTAAGTGCTTCAAAACTAATTGCTAAGAGCCTAACATGAAAAACATTTTCATGTTTCGTGTGATGTGGATGGAAACATGTCATAGCTCAATGTCAGCTGAATCACTGGCTGTGTGAATCACACCATCATTCTGTATTCCCAACAGTTATTTCTATATTTTGGATTATGCTATCTCGGGAAGTGGCGTTATCTTCTCCTGGTGCTTGACTCTGGGTCAACACACTGGCTCTTAGGAAACACATCTCCCATTCATCTCCACGCCGGTGTTATTCATCTGCATCAGAGATCTTTGTCTTCATCAGTGTTTTTCATCTTCATCAGTTTTCTTCATCTTGATCAGTGTTCATCTCAATCAGTGATCTTCATCTTCATCCGTGATCTTCATCTCCATCAGAGTTATTCATCTGTTCGTTGCCCTTCACTGTGGCATGTGCAGCGTACTGGACCTTTTAGCTGGGCTCTCAAACACATTACCCTGGTTGCTATGGTCGCTCCTGTGTCAGTACAGTTTGATTGAGTGCCTACAGCTACCTGAGCTACTCCAGCCTGAAGCCACAAAATGGCGCTTGCATTTACATAATGACTTTAAAGGTATAGTCAGCAGCTATTGCAAGCTAATTGTAAGATAATACACTTTTCTAATACACTATTTTTACACACAAATTCACCAAATATCTCCTTGCATTTCCACAGCTTACCGTTCTCTGTGCATGTTGAACAAATGATGCGATACTTCTCCACAGCCCTGGCTCCATAAATAGGAACATAAACAATGTGGCGAACACCGCCGCGCCGGGGCGGGGGGGGGGGGGGGGTCATAGAAAGCCTTCTCGTTAATGACTGACCCTGCCTTTAAAGCACAGTGCAGTACTGCAACACCAAGGCTAAAAGCAATAATCACTAAGATAATGCATGTGACTTAAAGGTTGATTATTAAGCTATACTGAAGATGGTTGATATATGAACGCGGCATCTAAACAACACACCTCTCCCATCATAGTCAGATAGGGTGCTCTGGGTCATACAGAGGCCTGGGCAACACATTGCCACGGCTGGTTTAATGTTGTGTGGTGCAGTCTGCTGACTCACCCTCGACTGACTGTAGTTTGGAAGCTCTGTTCACATGAACAAGCTTATTATTATAGATATAAATAGATAGATTGTACTATATTGCTCGTGGCGTGGATGCTACCTATATGACATGAATAGACAGTAAAGCATTCATATTGTCACGGTGGTGTTCTTGTTAGGCTACTAACTGTTGTTACTGCCTTAACAGCAGAACCATGGAAATAACAGAGTTGAGCCATCTCCTTTCACTTCAATGGACCGTTTTTTCACAGCAAAAGAACCTCAAAATAGTTCCCGGACGTTTGCCTAAATACTAAAAGTGCACTATGGTGCATTTATTGACTACTAGCCAAAAACCGAAGTTAAATATCTGTGTGTGTGTATATATATATATATATATATATATATATACACACACCAAGCCCACCAAGCACTTCCTGGAACTATTATAAACTTAAATAAGTTAAACTTAACTAAGTTAAGTTTAAAATAAGGTTGATACCTTTTAATTTTTGTTTTTTTCTTTGTATTGATATTTTAAATGTATCGGTCATGTGCATGTGATGGTTGGGACGACGTCAGACAGTCTGCCGCTCTGCAGAGCGATAGTAGGCTTTGTTTGTCCACCATCGTTCTCCATCAAGATTCTTAACAGTAATAAACAGAAGTAACATTCTGTACTCTGTGTAATGTGGTTTATACATATGTTCAGTACGGTCACATTTTGTTAATTTATTCATTTATATATTATTATCAAACATAATTTAGTGCTGGTCTTAAACCATTAGTATTTTATTGTTTTATAAAAGGACAATTTATACATTTATTGCATTTTGCTTTATTAATCATGGCTATAGTTATACTGCCTAACTTTTATGAACTTATGAACTAGCACAGAAGTATTGTATTGTGTATGTGATGCAGAGGCCTAAAGCCCAAGACATATTTCGGGACAATAAAGTATACCTTACCTTACCTTACCTTACCTTACCTTACCTTGCCTCCCTAGCAACCAAAGGCGCCCAAAAACAATATCACAAAATCACCATTGGTCACGCAGAGCGTCACATTAACAGTGCTACTGTGTTGCACTTATCATTCATGACATAATTATTAATTTGACAATGTTATCACAAGGGCAGGGATGTAATATTGACATTTCCATTTGTGATATAAAATATGAGCGCGTCTGAGCCAACTGCTCTCAGACATGAGCAATATTGCCCTCAGACATGAGCAATATTGCCCTCGGTAAAACTTCAGATAACAGGTTCCTTTGCAGGCTGCTAAACAACAAGGTGTGCGCTGGAGGTTGAGGTTTAACGGGTTCAAGAAGACTCTCTGTCCACTATGTGCTTTAAAGGAACGCTGAGGGTCATTGCTTCACTGTTCACGTATATTCCATTTCATTCCCTCAGAATTAATCCCATGCTTCCTTTAAGACGTTTTTTTATTTTCTTCCTTGTGTGTTTCATTGTCTTACGGAGCTGTCTGTCTGTCTGACTGTCTGTCTGTCTGTCTGACTGTCTGTCTGTCTGTCTGTCTGTCTGTCTGTCTATCTGTCTGTCTGTCTGTCTGTCTGTCTGTCTGTCCATCACTGTTTTCCCAGTCTTATTTCTTTATCGTCTTAACTTGGCAGGTGTTTTTGTATCAGTTCAATATTTTCCTATTTTACAAGGTTAACTTTGACTGTGATTGAAATGCCCTGCGGCAGCTCTGCAATTCCAATTGTGCAGGTCCATCTATTTTAATGGAAGAGGGATTCATAATACCCAGTGGGGTTTATCTCTGGAAGAAGTTCACCATGAACTCAAATGTTGCAAGCTGCTCCTCGCTAAGAGTAAATCCACGGGGCATTATCTAACTTCCTCTAAATCACATCCACCTGCACCTCTACAAAGCCACAATAAGAGATATTACAAAATTGGCTGACATTATTAAGTATAACAAAACAGGTTCCACCACTTTGCATTGGCTGAGTATTTTGCTGTTCTTTCTGCATGGAGTTTTCTAAATACATATTGAAGTAATGGAAGACAAAGGTTCAGTTCAGTGCAGTACCATTCCTCTGTGAAGGAGCAGGACAGCTACTGGAGGGCCAACTCTGGGTCTTGAACCCACGACATTGTCACCATCCTTTAAGCTACGTGCGTGTGCCTGCCTACCTCTCTCTCTCTCTCTCTCTCTCTCTCTGTCTCTGTACACTTCTCTCTCTCTCTCTCTCTCTGTGTACACTTCTCTCTCTCTCTCTCTCTCTCTCTGTCTCTGTACACATCTCTCTCTCTCTCTCTCTGTGTACACTTCTCTCTCTCTCTCTCTCTGTACACTTTCTCTCTCTCTCTCTCTCTCTCTGTCTCAGTGTGTTCTAAAGCCCCTCCCCCCCCCTCCCATTTGAGTTGAGTGGGAGCCATTATGGAAGACGGTGAGTTAATGAACAGCAAATGGGAGAGGAGGGGGGAGGAGGGGGGAGAGTAGGGGGGGAGAGTGTTTTAATCATCTCCATTATCACGCAGCTTCACCCGTCTGGGACCAGCTCTGGTGTCGCTCCTTGAAGAACACCAGTGGGCAGGGTGGAAGTGTGTGTGTGTGAGTGTGTGTGTGCATGTGTGCATGTGTGTGTGTATGTGTGTGTGCGTGCGTGCATGTGTGTGTATGTGTGTGTGTGTGTGTTTGCATGTGTGTGCGCGTGTGCGTGCATGTGTGTGTGTGCGTGTATGCGTGCATGTGTGTGTGTGTGTACTCCTATTTCAGCTCAACCTCGGTGCGCTCTGTCTTTGTGCAGGGCAGGTCAAATTTCAGAGGTCAGACCGAGAAGGCACAGGGCAGGACGTGATCGGCACGGCAGTCGTTGCCATGCCGATCACGTCGCCAGCATCTGGTTGTGGTTGCCACCGGCGACCACGGAGCAGTACGGCATGTGAAGTGTGTGCGAGGAGCTGACGATGCACCTATTGACTTAAAGGTGTAGTCGGTCCTTCTGAACACCTCTTCCCTTAGAAGCTCCACCCCCTCCGCTTTTCCAAAGCTGAGATATAGTTGTATGTGTTCATATTTACAGAGCCAGGGATTCATAGAAACACCAGATTATTATTTTAGCACAGCAGGAGAGATTCCTTGAATTTGACAGAAAGCGTCTTGCCTTACAATAGCTGACTATACGTTTTTAAAATGCAGGCGTGAAGTTAAAATGCATGTTACAATAACACCCCAGGCCAGGTTATTATTGTATCATGCCTGATATCAGAGCTGGTTCAAAGTCTTCAAAGGAACAACTTGCGTGTGTCAAAGGTCCCACTGTGGAACGGGGAACAGGAGGGATAGCTCTTCAGGCCCTGTGTGTTCCAGCAGTTTACACTTGACGAGGCTAGCAGAATAGAGTCTTCACAGGGAGGTCAGGAGGTTATCAAGATGTTCTGCTGCCATTTCATCGCTCGGAACACAGTGCAGGCTCCTGTTGGTTCATTGTGCGTTGTCAGTCAGGCGTGAGCGCGCATCGCAGCGTGTGAACAGATAATCATGTAGAGTCCTGCAGCGTTACTGTACAAACTCCATATTGAGGCCTCCACTTGGGCCAGATCACATCTCACATTATGGTTTCTATGGAGCTGTAGTGAAGACACAGCCAATGAGACGTGTGGCTTTAATAACAACCGTGTCCTTTAGTTCCCTGCGAGGGCCCTGTCTTCTGTTGGTGTTGATCTTTCCAGAAAAGTGTATTTCTCTGAGTGAGGAGCGCCGAAGTCAGAGTTATTATGTTCTCAGTGTGGCTCGTCTGCCTCCAAGCATGCAAGCTTCAGCCGTAAAACACAACAGCAATCCGGTCGCTTTTCAGATGTAACATTCATACAAGATGCACACAGCGTCCATGGGGTCAGTAGGGAAACTATGGCTCAAAAACAGTCCAATTATGTTGACTGTCGCAGCCTGCTGTTCATTTCAATGGATGCCAAGGGCTATGAGAAGAAGGCTTGTGAAGAAGACACACAGACAAACAGTTGGCCTCTCCTGAGCCAGTCTTCTTGTCCGCTGGGCATCGTGCAGCGGGAGAGGCCCATCATGTAGCCTGTTCAACACCACTGTGTCCAGCCTCACGGTTTTCCTCGCCCCCCTTTATACATCTGCCTTTATCGACCGCTTGTGGCTCCAACGGTGTCCCTCTGTAAGCAATTTAGGATACTTAGCTGTGAAATACCCTTTAAGAGCCAAGGGTGGCCCTGTCGCAGCCCCGTCAGGAGATGCGTCGTTTGATATACTGCAACAGAACCATGGAGGGGTTTATAGAGCGACGGCAGCCATTATTATTCTCCAGTGATATGACTTCTGTCTCCCAGCATCATTCATGCTAAGCTCTACGGTGTGCCGGGACTCTGCAGTGATGGATGGCATCCTGGGTGTTTGTTCTTCAGTCTGCAACGGGCCACAGAGCAGCTTGACAGTGTGATCCACAACAGACGGGGAAATGGGTTGCAGAAGTATGACATCTGTTCGCCTCTCCTATGGAACCACAGATGGATGCATATGTTTGGTTGTGCCCGAAATCAAAGGGAACCAACCTTGGAAGAAAGACACAGAGAAAAGTATTCAGCAGCGTGAAAAGGGGAACGGGAGGGAGAGTGATATTTATTTTATTTTTGTCGGGTTGGTGGGAGCTGCCAATCACATTTTACCATGGTCTCTTTCCAAATCTCCTAAAAAAAGAGCAGAAAATAACATGTAGTCTGGTCTTCTTCCATTTCCTTTCAGTCCTGCATTTTATTTTTGGAGCTTGAGTAGCTTGGTGAAATGATGCTCTGTAGCGAGCCACAGAGCTGGGACCAGTCCTGCAGGTGTGGTTGGAAAGGCAGAGCAGCGGTAAAAACGCAGAGACCTTGCTAGAACACGCGTGTCCTGTGATATTGGGCAGGAGGAGACAAAGGCACAGGATGTGATCAGACATCATTGGACATCGTCCTGAAGGTTGAGACCACATTAGAAATGAAAGCAAGGGTGCATGTATCTTTACAAACCACTGGCCGATGTCTGGGCAGGACAAAGGTCATGAATGGTAAAATCACAGCAAATAGATTGCGTCATATTTAGCCATAAAATGAGACCGTGACTCAGAAGATAAGTTTTATTTGAGTTATGTGGCATTGGTTATTGACAGTTATGAACCAGTGTTACTCGTAATAGGGACCAGGACACACATAGTCATATTATGTGAGCGAGTCCTGTGTATTGCATACCAATGCCCAAGCACCCAGTACACAGTGTCTTGTCAGGGAGCTAACTGTTTGTTTCAACCGTGCGGGCGTGTGCTTGTTCCAAGAAGACTCTCCCCTCTCTCGTCTGTTCATCTTCAAACGTCTACTGTACTGTAGCTAGTGACTGCATTGTGAAGCCAGTCAATTAGGCTACAAGTTTGTCTCCTTCCATCTTTTGACTTGAATGCCTTTCCCCTCTCCGCTCTGCTCGGCTGTGTTGCTGTCTCGTTAAGGCCCAAGTGCACTTGTGTGGACACGGCTTTGTGCCGTGACCACGTGGATGAGTGCTCTGACTTCATTCCTCCTCTCCTCTTTCAGGGGCGTCTCAGCGCCCATGTTTATAGCTAGCTAGCATCTTCTAGGCGCATAAGCAGTTTCCCCTGCACAATATGGGTGTAATTAAGTATTTGTAACATGTAGTTATTAACTGTTAAGGCGTGTTATCTGCTTAGAACACCGTCTGTAGAGCTCATGCACAGTAAGGACACAACACCTTGGTGCACCACAGACGTCGGTGCAGGTCACAGGTATTCCTGGCTGCAGTAAAGGTGCTGGTCACTACACCAGTCAGGGAGCAAGCCTGGCTTCCTCTCCCTGGGGGCGTGGCTTCCTCTCCCTGGGGGCGTGGCTAGCGGAGAGAGGGTTGGCGGGGGGGGGGGGGGGCAAGTGTGAC
>JAODUH010067780.1:0-16786 GCA_027564835.1 Typhlichthys subterraneus
TTTTTTTTGCAAATGTGTTTTTTGGAGCGCTATGTGATGTTTTCGTTGGACTAAAATAGGTCTTACACTACAGGAACTCGTTTGGCTTCATATCTTGGATTTTCCAAGTAGTCATTAGAGTTTTAGTGATGATTGACGACGATGATGATGATGATGATGTCTGATGATATGGAACTTAGCTTTTGTAACGTCAGTTACAATGGATAAAAACAGTTACAGTTTCTATAATATATTTAGGAAGACGTGGCTGCTTACGTTGAAAATTGATAACAGAACCAAACAAATTAAATGAAGTTAGTGAAGTTATTGCAAAACATACTGTAGAAGGAAGGTCGTTGATCAGCAATTGAATAATGTAAGAAAATAGATTAGCATGTCGCCTGTTAATCATTATAATCTATAACCTCGTATTTCTGAGATTTATGGCGGGTTAGAACACTAAAATATGGATATGTGCCACATACCCTCATATGCAAACATGTCCACAGACTGGCAAATAAATTACGTGATACAATTATAAAGTTAACCACTTACCTTATTCACTCATTTCCAAAGGCAGTGGAATACAGGGTAGGCTTTTTGGCATTAAGATTTATAATAATACCGAATGAAGACGATGCTCTATGATCGTCTGAGTCGCGAACACACACAAATCACGTCTTTCTCCACGTAGAATGAACACTCATGAGAGCGCGCCGTACACCGAACCTACACCACCACGCACACACGTAAACACGCAACGTGTATGGAGCAGGCCTATAGCCAAAGTCAAATCGAAAGTTTTCTCTGATTTCCAGTCTGACTTTTTCAAAATAAAAGACCCCCGCAGCATGAAGTAGCAGCAGAAGTATACGAATACAATGCCGCCATCTATCGTCATTTTTGTATCATCATGTAAGTCTGGGAACCAATTATATGGCAGCGGGTGTTGTGTGACCTCTTGTGACCTCTGCTCTTCACGGTCTCTCTGCAACATCCTTCTCTTGTGTTTTGTGTCCAATGCTTTTCTACTACCAAGGTGGCCTGTCGAGATAAATAGACAATTTGAACCAGCTCCACATTGTAGCCACAACTCTGGTTCAGGTTCAGGTCATGACAGCTTTCATGATGGCAGAAGAACCAACATATATTATGTGCAGATAGATTGAGTAGGAAATTCACCACATGATTCAAGATTCACATGGTAAGAATTATGACTCACACCAGTTGTGTTCAATTACCTAAACGTCTGAGCAAGAAAGCATGGTCAAAATGTTCTTCAAAAAGTTATGTTTCCTACATTTATATGTATGTTAATATGACCATGTCTGGCCAATCTGGCACCTGAGTGAGATCTATAACCCCCCTCCCCTCCCCCCCTTCAGTCTGTTTCAGAAAGACAACACTGCCAAATAAAACTGTGTCTTAGTTTAGTCTTTGTTAAATATGTTATTACTCACCCATTCAGTCAGAAACAGTGGTCTGATACATTCTAAATTAAAAACACTCTCAAATTAAAGAATTTAGGCAACATTTTGCAATTAGCTTTTTGGGTCTGCTGTTTAATGTATGGTGAATTCACTTTTAGGCCATAATAAAGAGCAAGTGATGTGGTCACATCCATTATTGAGCTGACACTTCTGAGCCACATGTATGGCTGCATTCAACACGGCGTCCTGAGAATATTTTCACAAACATATATTTGTATTGCTGCTAGCCTTGTAAACAGCCATATAAACAGAGAGAGTGCCCAAATGTCCATGGTCTTGCTATGCAAGAATTCAATATACAAGAAAATGTTCCATAGACAATATAGCTATTGTAAAATCTATACCAGATTCTAGTTATATGCTAAAAGCAAAGCTAACATCTGGACAGCTGGATGGCAGCCTAGCCCCTATAGCCTAGTTTTAGATTACACACAGGCCTACCCAAGCACAACACTTTATTTAGCCAATTACACCATTTACTTGTAGCCAGTAGGCTATAGCAGCATTAATAAATTGCCTTTAAATTTACCTTGAAAAGACAGCTGACTGTACTTTTGCTGCCTGAACAAGAAAATGTATGTCTTGTCATGAGCAGGGTTGGGTACGTTACATTTGAAATGTAGTCCATTACAGTTACTATAGACTAAAATGAGCATCAGTAACGTATTTTTTTAATTACCTAAATATTATAACATGATTACTTTCCATTACTTTTAGATTGTTGCTGAGTGCGTCGACGAACGCGTCATTACATTTTTGTTGAAGTGCGCAGGCGTATTGTATCGTACGCGGTTATGCAGACCCTATGCGTATATTCGACGCAGAATCGTAAACCTTAAATGAGAGAGTGAGTGTGACTGTGTGAGTGCTATGGAAAACTAACTGTCATCCCACCGTCGCCACTCGCATTCATGCAATTCACAGATGTTCTTTTCTTCTTCTTGGGCTGTGGTGATCTCATGCAGATGGATCTTTTTGAGCTCAGCGCTGCATAATTCCATTCAGCCGTGGCCCTTGAACTTTGGAAGTATACGGTTTCCTGTGGGGCGGACTGGCCCAGCATCAGGAGTAGTCGGATTATTAATACTGTCACGTTATAACAGTGGAATTAAATAGCTCGACATTGACACGCACCTTGAGTGTGCTTCGATTTCTTTACCCTGGATTAATGCTTGTGTTAAATTTAATTGTCAGAAACCTTAAGACTTAAGTTTTTGGAACACATGCAGCAAAACACTGAATTTAAGTAAGTATCTTACATTTTGAAGTCACTATATTAAAACATTTAATTATACATATTACATACCTAATTACACCAATATTGTGCATGTGAAAATGTATATATTTCTTTGCATCCTAATTTATAAGGAATTTATATGTTCTCATTATTATTAACCGTTTATTGATCCTCATTAGGTCTACTGAAATATATAAAAACATTGTGATCATTGGTCCAATTTTAGTTTAATTAAAATAATTAGTATGAAGATATTTAAGCTTCTATTTATTATTATTATTATTATTATTATTATTATTATTATTAATTATTTATTTCGGTGTTAACTAATTATGGCAAATGCAAATTTGTATTACTGCAATTTCTTGAAGCCTATTCCATTAATGAAAACATTAATTTAATTAAAACAAGCTTACTAGTAAGTAGTATCTTACTAGTAACCTCTCTTTCAAAACTAACCCATAGAGGAGACATTTTAAATATAATTGTTTAGATTATTTGGGCCATTTGTTTAACTGGCAAGCTTAATAAGGCAATCTTACACTAACTACAGTGGGTTTAATACAAGAAGATATAGGTATCACCCACAACTATGCCAGTAGCCCAGTAGCCAGTATAGTAATTTGCAGACTCTGTCTTGATCTATATAGCAGGTGATGTAACAGAAACACAGACAATGGCGGCAACAAAAGAGTCTCACTTCTAGAGCGACGATGACAGTGTGGCAGTGACAGCCTGACACCAGTCAAACTGGTGCAAACACTTACTAACAACGCATGTTATTGTCATGTCTGCCAGTTAGCTGGCCTTCTGCGCCTGCGTGGGTCATTTCTTACACCTGCCTCTACCAGTAGCCTATATATACTGTTATCACAAACTTCTGTGCCAGATTCTGCTTCTGTATTCAGTGCTCATTCCAGCATTATACTAAACTACCTTACAAAAAGTAAGGACATTTGTAACCACTTGTGGGATCAGCTTGGGTGTGCTGTTTGTGCCAGAGTGGCCAACACAACCACGTTGGCTGACTTGCGACAAATGCTGGCTGAAGAATGGGATGCCATCCCACAGCATTGTGTGACCAGCATTAGGCGGAGGTGCCAAGCTGTTGTGGCTGTGTATGGTTTTTCCACACGCTACTGGTGCTCCTGTTTGTTAAAGCGTAACAAATCTTTGAAAAATGCATATAGGAGCTGGAGTGAGAGGGTGGGGCTGAGAGGGGAACCTCCATTAACATTAACGTTAACATTTTTATTTGATGACGTATGAGCGGATGGAGTGTTCCGTTGTAAACCAGTCAGATCCTAGGGCAGTTTCTAACGGATATGACGTGTAGATTCGTTTTTAGTCCATAAAATGCTGTTTATTTCAATATTAACAAGCATCGACACGTCTCATCACAGATCAATCGAATCATACTTAATTTCCATCTGAAAAAAAAAGCTATTTAGGGTGGTTAAACTTAATACATTGTTAAATTGCAAATGTATGTCTTTTTCTTCAGACTTTAATCATCCAATACACCAAATGATAGAAAACTAGAGTCAACAGCAAAGAAAAGTTGGTTGGCAGTGTCAGAGAAGATTTGGCAAATAAATTAATGGGTGCAACCCACATATTCAGCTCTGCTGCTCATCCCACAAATGCATGTTCCTTAAAAAGTAGCACCATTTATGAGAAATAATCAACATTTACAGGATTTATTACCAATAAGCATTGTTATAACAAAGAAATAATCTACCAAATACTCAGATAGAAGAATGTTTGCTTGTGGTTTAGAGCGGTATATCGTGTACCATTATTTTACTGGAGCCCCAGAGGCTTCAACAGTTTAAACATCTTCCACTGAACTTTGCCCTTCTTCTCTGACTATAAAGTCTCTTCCCCTGTGACGGTCGGGAACGACAAGACACTTTCTATCATAAAATAAAGGTTTTAATTTAACAGAAAACAAACATATGACACCATGCAGGGTTGAAAAACTACAATCAAGACAAAACATAGGGTGTACACAAGAATAACCCGCAAGGGTTGTAACTAAACATACCACTAAATAAAGGGGAGCACAACCACTCAACCAGGATCAGGTGTGGGGTTCCCTGACTGCCACCTGTCACAGATCAGTGTTTAGTACTCCGGGGAGCGGGAGCGTGCAAGAGAGGCTGGCACCGCCCCGCCCCGGGACGTGGGCGTGACATCCCCGCACATTTTCTGCATCCTTGTCCTTTAAGGCTCTGGAGCTGTGCCGCCTGGAGGCGTATGGTTGTATTTTTCCGCTTTTGTGCTTTGATTGTCTCTTCAAATTTCTCAGCATGAATGGCATATTTCAGACAATTTGTAGCCACCCAGAATGGCATTCCACACAATGCACAATCACATGTGATTGTACAGTATCTCAGCTCTCAGTCCTTCAAGGAATCTGTTTCTCAAGTGAGACTCCCACGGACTCATTACATCTTGCAACTGGTTTCGATCCACATCATAACTGATAATCCACCACTGTAACTTTTGCTTGCACTGGGAAATGTTCTTTCCATCTTTTAGACAAAACGCTCTTGCAAATGGTCAGACAACAAAGGCACTCCCATCTTTCAATTTGTAGTGAATATCCTCTACTGGGACGTTTCCTTGCACTTGGATCCATTCCAGTCCAATTTAAAGGCTGCAAAAGATGCTTTAGTTCTTGTGCGCTCTCCATAAACTGATGAACCATGACTTTCAATGCCCTGATGTACTCCTCCCACGTCGGCAACAACAATATCCTGTTCTGTCCTTATTTCTTAACAGAGAATGCCACGTTTCCTCAGTTAATGTATGTTAAGATATGTTCTTGAACTCTGGCTGTGTTCAGTACAGTTTTCATGGTAAATGTGTCTGGCACTTCTCTCTACAGCTCCCCCATACCATGTCTTCTACTCCTCCCCCTAGCCAATTGAATTGTTGTCTCTCAAAGAAAAGTGAGTTTTCACAGCCAACCTGCTGGCGGTCAAATCAGGATGGCTAAGTGCGACGATGTTAGAGTCAAACATGTTTCGAAATGATGGTAGAGATAGATGAGGCGATCGAAACAATTGTAGCAACGGCGATTAGATAGTAGTTAGTAGTTAGTAGTAGATAATAGTTTCAAAATAAGGTCTACACCAAGGAGGAAACAATGGTAAACACTTCCCAATGCAGCCAGGCTAGAAGTTTTTAGTTCTGGTGACAGAAGACATACCTATTAGCTATTGCCAGGGAGACCAGATAGGATGATCTCCTCTCTGGACTGGAGACATACAGTATTGTGGATAACAACAGAGAGGATACATAGAAGAAACTGCAAATATGGCAGTTGGAGGAAAAGAGTAAAATTTCTGCTGTATAACGACTGAACTTTAGTCTATTGAGCCATTCGTGTTGTTGCACTGATGCAAGCCTAAAGTTACGCATGCGTTGTAATATACACTTTATGGAAAAAAGCTTTTTAAGCCTTATTATTGGGCAAAGTCAGTATCTTCTTTTTGTTGTTTTAAATTGTATCACATTGTATCAAATGTGACTGGTGATTCTATATGGTTTGTTTATCCTGGTGACCACTGAAAGTGCAAGTGAAAGTTATTGCATGGCTCTGTCCCAATTCATTTACATAGGTGATTGCTTAGAGGTGTCTCCAAGACGGCTGCCGAATGGCCAGACGTGTCTATAATGAAAATGATGACATCCACCTACATCTACCTCGTTCAGCTCTTGTCTTGTCTGTCATGCGTTAACGGTAAGTTCAGATGGATATTTTTTATTAACATACTAATATACAGTATGTTTTATATTAGCAATATAGTGTATAGAGGTGCAGTATATTATAAGTGCTATAACACTGCCGCCAGGGGTAGTCAGGGAAGGCCCGCATAAGTAAATACCTTTGTCCTTTTCTCCCTTAGGTCTGTTTAGTGTGAATGTGGCTCAGGAGAAATATGAAGCAGAAGAGAATGCTAGCGTCCTGCTGGAGTGGATGTTCACAGTTACATCCAATCTGTCACACTCACTAGACTACCTATTTGTCTACTGTTATTTCCTGTCAGCACATGAAGTAAAGACTTTGTTTGAGCTAAGCGAGGGTGTTGAGCTCAATAACCGTCACCAGGACTTCTCAGGACGGGTGTCGTGTGACTGGGACATACTGAGACAGGGACGCATCCTCCTCCATCTATCCGAACTCTCTAAAGATGACTCAGGCCTGTACAGTTGTGACGTAATGACACCTGTTGGAACATCCGGCAAGTCATGTTACCTCAATGTCACTGGTAAGCCTCATTCAACACATACTAGAACCTAGAACAAGGCCGTGTAACGTTGGCCAGCTGGACGCACTGTGCAGAAAGATATGTAAACCTCACCCTCCGACACCTCAAGAGCGCTCTAGTGACCGATGCTGTAGAGCCCTTTGGCTTTAGCGTCTCGTACTAAACGCTCACGCCGGGAGAACCGGGTTTTAGTTCCAGGTCGGGACTGACGGTTACAAACTCAGCTTCTGATCAATCGTTTTTTTGTTGATCTCATGATTAGAGACAAAACACTAGCACTGTCTGAAGCCCTGCGCACACCGGAGGCGTCGCGGTGCGTCATACGACGCGCATTAAGTGACAACCCAAGCACCAATAGGAAGCATCACATCCAGTTGCGTCGTCGTGGTGTGTTGGGCTCACATTAATACTGTAGAATAAATACTAACATGTAAACAATACAAAGAAATAAAGAAAACAATAGACAATGCTATACTGCAGGCGGTAAAAATGCATATGACACAAATGTTTCTTAACAGAAATCCTCTTTAACGTCTTTTATTTTGCAGATGTTATCCAGCCATTCACACCAGGACAAACTCCTATTACCTTGACCTATAAACTTTACATCTACACTGGATTGGCACTGTTGGTAGTGGCAATGGCTCTGGTAATAACAGTATTATTGATGCATAAAAGGGTGTTTTGCACCATCTAAATGTGGTAGTGGCAAGGCAGATAATTATGGTTGTTATTGGAGCGTTTTTTTTAGCAACAGGCCCTAATATATGAAGGACATGAACTGATGAGCATTTAGCTATTTCTGTTATTTTTCTATCGTAAATGTATCCCTGCATGTATAACTTGAGGCCATGATGCCTGCATGGCACACACAACACATAACAGTATACATGTGTATCTGGTGTGTTTGTGGCTCACTTCACATACACATTGAAGTTGCCTCCACACTATCCTTACAGCCACTGAAGGTGCATTTGTAATACAGTGCAATAAGTATTATTATCAGTAATATGTGTAGGCCTACTATTTTTACTGTTTTAGTGTTTTTTGAATTTTGTGCTTTGGTCAGAAAGGACGTTACATTGTTGAATGCAAGGCATTATTTAGAAATGGGTGACATTATTAATCTAATATGGGTTGTTTTTCATCTGGGATCCATGAAGTGTTATCGTACATACACTGAATGTCCAAAACAATGTTTAGCCTATATTTAATTGGGCCCTTTAGCATGTGCACTAACAACCTTATGCAAACTTACAACTTGCATTTCTGTCCAGTTGCATCAATGTATGGCCAAGGTCTTGTATTAACTGGTATGCGGTGAGTAGAACCACTCTGTAATGTCTTCTCAGGACATGCCAAAGACTTTCTTCATCCTCCCTTTACCACTTTCACAGTTTGAGTCAGATACATCATGGCATTGTTGTCCTGGAAAATATTCCTGTGCCTTCATGGTCATAACAACCCATAGGATACCCTGGTACTTCAGGTTCTTATCTGACTTCATTTTATTGCCACATATATTGCTGAGGGATATCTGACAACCTCAGATCATAACACATGCATTGTGCAGTGGGCACTGTGTAAAATGATGGATGCATTGCTATATGTGTTTAACTAAAAGTGTGGAAAAAGGACTGTCTACAGACTGTATGATCTGAGCCATAATTACAACCTTAACTCCAACCTCACTAATCTAGCCTGCAGCCAATCATGTTATACATGAAAAGGGCTAAGCAGCTAACTTGGAAGCTCAAATTATTTTGTACCTTACATGAATCCCATCATATATATAAGCATGTACTGACCAAACATACACCTTGAATTTGTATTCTGTCCTTAGAAGTAGACTTTCTGATGTTGTTGTTGTTGTTGTTGTTGTTGTGTTCTGTTCACAGTATTTAATGTACGGTTTGTATACAGCATAACATGTAGGCTAGGCCTATCTCACAAGAGCTATGTATTTATTTTAATGAATTTTGTTTTTTATTAAAAGTCAATTGTGTCACGTTGTCATATTTACTTACTTACAGGACCACATAAAACAAAGTATGTAGCATATCAAACAATTAGCTACATTATGTGAATACTAATTACAAATATGATTAGCATGCAAGCTATAAACAGTGACTTGCAAATATTTCACTGACCACCTCTAATTATTTCAAAAAACATTTTGCACAGACTGAATGCACAGAGGATATTGTCTTTTTAATGTTTTCTTGTTAAAGCATGGTTTCCAATCACACACCTCAATCGATACCTATTGTGCACATTGCATCTTTCTGACTACATAGGCTTATGGGTAATAGCTGCCATACTATAATAACAAAATTATCATAAATGCCAGGGACACTGGAAAGTATAGTTCGGCAGGCATGAAGTTGCTGAAAACTGTCACCCCTGGACTAGAGTCAAATGCTTCTTTGGACACACATTAGAGGTCAAGATATGCTCATGATCTTTAAGTGTTTCACATTTGGCCCTCAGTATCGGGTCAGTGGTCAGCTTCAATGGTCATTGGGTCAGATTTTGGGAACATTCTGAAAACCTCTGTTGTTTTAAGAATACATTCACACAAATAAAATATGTATTCTACTATGAGCTGAGAAAGGTAGGCTAAATGAAGTGCAAATACCTCCACATTAGCAGCAAGCAAATGGAACAAGTGCGCATACATTTATAGGGGGCAATCCAAAATGTGTGGTAATAATTTGAATTGAACGCCAGAGGTCACTTTTGGATTTATATAGGCCCCATAGTTTCAATTCTGGTCTTAGAGTACTTTTTTCACAGCATAATGTGACATTTCTATTGATATCAGTTTGAATTGTAGGCTAAATCTAAATCGTATAGGCTAAGTGTAATACTAATGGAACCTGTTCATACTGCTATTAATTACGGTAGCCTATCTACAACTAATTTGCCTAGATAAACTACAACTAGTCACATAAGAACAGAACATTAGGTTTAGAATTATAAAATATTTAAACATATTATAAGCGCTCAACATTCATTTATTGGATATCGCATCATACCTAACTGACTTCCCTCTGAGGCAGTAGTTTTGGCCAATGTGGGAAAGCTTTGATCCCAGTGTTTGTGTGTAGGTGTGTGCGTGTGTGCGTGCGTGCGTGAGAGAGATATAGAGAGAGAGAGAGTGTGTGTGTGTGTGTGTGTGTGTGTCCCTCTCGGCAGCAGCCATGTTGGATTTGTGTAGGAATAGAGGAATATGCGTCTGGAAAGAGAGCGATACTTAAGGAAACACTCGTACTGTAGTCTGCTGCTGTTCTTCAACTGAAATAGCGGATTAGTGATTGATTATTTTTCAGTTTTCCCACCGGTAAAGCCAAGGTCCCCGTCCGGGACTGTTTTCAGACACGTATAATGTAAGTTATAATCTTGTTTTGTATTGTTTTTTCTACACAAAACTACCGAAAGCGATGGGATGAATCTCTTAAACGTTAAATGTACCGTACCTTCCTGCCTCACGTTTCTATAAGGATTTATCATCAGATTAGTCATTCACTTAGGACTAAGTGTTATAAAGTGTAATTTAGGTTCCTCAATACCAGATACATACTACTGCTTACTTTAGGCTATTTGACTTTAGGACAGAGAAGGGCTTCAACCAGCAGTGGGATAGCCTGAATCACAGTCGTGAACTGAGGTGACTACCCTGCTGCATTAAGTATTGTACACGATTAACCTAGTTTACCAACCTCTTTAACTGTATATGGTCTGTAGTGTTTCACGGATGTATGAGAATCGAACTATGATGACTGCAGACCGGGTCTAAGTTCTAAGTCAGGTTGTTACAGTAGTCCACTATAGGCTAAGCAGGCTACAAATAGGAAAACAGGTATACAAAAATAAATTACACAGTGATATCCTAAATTCAGTATATATAAGAAAGATGTTTAAATAACCTGAATGCCTTAAATGTCATGCTGACAACATAATTTGTTATTTTACAGTATGACGTTCATACATCATGAAAATCAGGTGATGAACTAGATTGTGAATGAACCTCACAAAGAGCCACATTAATAGCAGTATGGACTGTTGGATATATGCTATTTGACTTATTTACGCAAATCTGAGTAAATACTGAGTATCATCATATAACCTACTGTACCACCTGTGAACTCATACAGTCAGCAAGTTTGAGGTCACTCTATATTGATTCAGAGATTTCACAGCATGTAGGCCTAGTGCCATTTTTTTTTCTTGTATTTTATTCACTATTTAGTGTTTTCTAACAGATGCTACACGTTTTCCCACAGCAGTTAAAACATAGAGGCATAAAACAGGCAGGCATCTTATTGTAGCAGAAGCTCACGTGGATGATACCTTTGTTGGACTATATGCTTCCTGGCTGGTCTACAGTAGACCAATAAAGGCGTGGTGTGTGTGTGTGTGTGTGTGTGTGTGGGTGCACACTTGCGAGTGAGTGTGTATGTGTGTGAATTGCACCACAGTCCACGAGGCCTGTATTTATAGTAACACTTGACTACACTCTGAGATCTGAGAGAAGTCATCTGCTTTCTGCACTCCTCTCTGTACGATACTTTACTGTTCTATTGCCCTTGTGCAGCGCTGTGACTTGTCTGTTCCATTCTGATCTAGTACATTCTACTCTAGTACATTCTACTCTAGTCTTCTATTCTGATCTAGTACATTCTGCTCTAGTCTTCTATTCTGATCTAGTACATCCTGCTCTAGTCTTCTATTCTGATCTAGTACATCCTACTCTTGTCTTCTATTCTGATCTAGTACATTCTACTCTAGTCTTCTATTATAATACATCCTACTCTATTCTTCTATTCTGATCTAGTACATTCTACTCTAGTCTTCTATTCTAATCAAGTACATTCTACTCTAGCCTTCTTCTATTGCATGCAACCTATTAAATGCAACCTATTCTCTGTTCTGTGTGTACGTATACAACTTCACATCTGGGCCTTCATCATCAACATTATTATCAGACTCAGGGTCCATTAGAAAACAAACAAACATACATCAATGTTAAAATGTATAAAAAGGATTAAGCTCTCCTCCTTTTCAGATGAAGAGGCTTACTAAATAGATTAAAATATTCACTATATACCTATCTAGCGTTGGTAATGCGTGTGTGTGTGTGTGTGTATGCATGCGTGTGTGTGTGTGTGTGCGTGTGTGTGTGTGTGACTCAGTAAAGGCCTTAACTACCCATGATAGCAATCTCTGCAGACATATAAAGCATTTATGTGTATGTGGTTACATGTGCATGTTATGGTGGGGACTTCAAACTTCTAAACTCAGTGGTTTGTTGTGGGCTAGCGAGTGTCTGGCTCTCTGTGGGGACATTATATTGTTCCCCTTCCTCCTCGCTAACACAACAGCCATGTTTTCATGTGCTGGGACATTTCCTGCTAGCATAACTAACCTGTTAAGGGCTATAACCAATCCTTACATTTTGGATGAAAGCATGTCATTTTAATTCACATCACATCACAACACAGTCATCTCATCGCATTCAATTACTACAGTTAGCTCTATTTCCAACTATACTTATTCCAACTTGTTTTATTTTTTTGATATCATTGCTAATAGACTCAAGAATGAACGTTAAGCCTGTACAAACCAATGAAAGAACGTTATTGTTAATTTGTATTTTTGCACTATGGTGGCTCAATTTGTACATCCTGAATGTGTATGTGTGTGTGTGTGGTGCTCTCACAGACATTCCCCTCATTGCCCTGCTTGTGCTGGAAAATGTGTGTGTGTGTCTGTGACAGGAAGGTCTATTCCTTTTGCTTTTGGATTGGATGCATTCAGTAAACAACCCCCCACCCCCTTGCCCCCCGGCATGATGTCTGTGCCGTAGTACAATTGTTTGCTCTCTCTCTCTCTCTCTCTGGTAGCATCAGTGTCAGTCAGGGAGGGGGAGGTCCTTATTTCCACCCCCCCGAGACACACACAGACAGACACACACACACAGACAGACAGACACACACAGAGACACACCCCCTCCTCCAGACCCTGTCAAGCCAATCAGCGTTAACAAACGCTGGCTGCGGCGCCATCTCCCTCCTGAATAATCTAATGGTGCGTTAAAAGCCGCGTGCGTGCCCCCAGCCCCTACGTGTGTGTGCCCCCAGCCCCTACGTGTGTGTGTGCCCCCAGCCGCTACGTGTGTGCGTGCCCCCAGCCCCTACGTGTGTGTGTGCCCCCAGCCGCTACGTGTGTGTGTGCGTGCCCCCAGCCCCTACGTGTGTGCGTGCGTGCCCCCAGCCGCTACGTGTGTGCGTGCGTGCGCGTGCCTGCCTGCGTGCGCTAGCTGTTGGCCGGGGAACAGGGACAGGGTGGGAGGATCTAGTCGGAGGCAGAGAGAGAGAGAGAGAGAGAGAGAGAGGGCGTGCGAGCAAGCGAGCGTGAGTGAGTGAAAGTGCAGTCAGCCATTTTTTACGCATCCGTTCCTTTTTTCCTTTATAATTTTTTTAAAGGGATATTTTTTCTTCTCCTCCTTCCTCCTCCTTCCTCCTCCTTCCTCCTCCATCACCGACATGGACAGCGCTCACACGGACCAACGGGGGATGTGATCGCTGCGAGAGGAGAGGCGGCCATTCCAGCTCGGATAACAAGGATATCTATTTTTCATTTTTTCATTTGAAATCATCCCCCGTCTGTGTGTGTGTGTAAGGGGGGATTTCTTTTTCCTACATCTGGCTTCCTGATAGGCAGCCGAGAGGCTCGGCCTCACACCCCCCCATCACCTCCCAACCCCCCCCCCCCCCTCCCGCTGGAACGAGCGCCAGGACCGGTGTGGGGTGTGGGGAGCGTCGGGGGCCCCTGGGTGAGGATGGGGGGGCCAGGATGTTAGACGTTAGCGCGGCGGCCTGCATCGCTTCATTATGAAACCATTAGCGTCCTCAGACAGCCATGGAGTCCCGAGCCAGCATGATAAAATCCCGGTAAGTAGCCGACGTATCGACGTGCCGGCCTGTTCTTCCCGCCGATGCCCTGTGAGGGATGCGATTACCCGCCCCTGTAAATGGACGTGGCGTGTCGGGTTTCCCACGGCAACGCTCCAAGGAGATTTGGCGCTTGATGTGTGTCAGTGTGTCGAAGGACGGACGCCATGTGCTCGGCGGTCACATGCACACGCGGCTTCAAGGATGGTCACGGATGGTTGGCGTTGGTCCCTCCGTTAAGCGCTCGTTGAGCGCTCGTTAAGCACTCGTTAAGCTTTTGTTAAGCATTCGTTAACCGTTCGTTGAGCGTTCGTTAAGCTTTTGTTAAGCATTCATTATCCGTTTGTTGAGTGTTTGAGTGTTTTAGTGTTTGAGTGTTTGTTGAGCGTTTGTTGATTTTTTGTTTACCGTTTGTTGACCGTTTGTTGACCGTTTGTTGACCGTTCGTTGCGCATTTGTTGACCGTTTGTTGACCGTTTGTTGACAGGTTGTTGACAGGTTGTTGACAGGTTGTTGCGCGTTTGTTAAACCCATGGTCAACAACTCTTTATTATGTCGGCTTGCCTCCCCCCTCCCCCACACCTCCTTCATGTCACCCCACTACAGTCGCTTGCGTTCGACAGGACCCTGTATGTGCATTATGGTAGATTGTGTGTGTGTGTGTATTGTATGTGCTACTGTAGGTCTAGGCTAGGTGTGTATGCATTCTTACATGTGTATGTGTGTTAGAGCTGCTCTGTGTCCTACTGTAGACAGATCTGCTCCTACTGTAGAATGATCTGCTGCTACTGTAGAGACAGATCTGCCGCTACTGTAGAATGATCTGCAGCTACTGTAGAATGATCTGCTGCTACTGTAGACAGATCTGCTGCTACAGTAGGGATTTGCTTCTGAGTGGTAAATAAATGGATCGCTGCTGCACTACTCAAACAGTGTAGACTATGTTGCTGTGATGGATGGACTCTGGATTGTAAAGCACAGATGGAAAGCCCCTTTATATAATCCCTTTAAGTAGCACTTCTCCCTTCATTTTGATTCAGGCAGGATGTGGAGGTGGTTGTTGTTGCTAACATCTATGCTAGTATCTATGATGTTTCCATTTGACCTTAAAGAGCAGGGAAACAGACATATTGTGTTTCTTCCTCACCCATACTTGGAAACTGTACTGTAGCCAGGGTGGATATTACTGTTGTTCATGTGGATATTGCATATTAGCTTTAATAACTGTTATCAGTTTTGTTTCAGTGCAGTACGGTTTCCAAAACAACAATTCAGAAAGCATTTCTCTGTTTTGATGTATCAGGTGTTGCTTTGTTATAGTAATATGCCTGTGTAAACATTATATCGCTGGCAGCAAAACCACCATATCATGTTACAATAATGACATCATTCTAGTAGACGTCTGGCCACTAGAGGGTTAGTTTCTCCTTGTCTCACTAAAACGCAGGTCAGAAACAGGTTTTCCAATTTAGCTTTTTCATTTTAATCTAAATTGTGGCGCAGCTGATACCACATGTAGTTTTATGCCATTCAGGGAAATGAACCGCAATGCTTTTCAGGCTTTAAGTAATAAGTAGTAATAAGGCTTCTTATTATTGCATTCTTATTTCATCCAAGGTTGGTCACACATGGTAGATTCTAATCTTTAAAGTGTTTTATAATTAATTTCCAGGTAAAGTCCAATACATCTATATGGTGTAGTTTGGATTATGTTTGGTGTAAATGTTGAAGCAAATATCCTTCTCAATCTTTTCTTTATCCTGTTTAGCAGGAAATTGCTCTTTTCTTCATAATGTATAGACTCAAATATGTGAGTCAAAAACACACGGCTATGGGATATAAATAAATACAGTATATAAAGTATAGCCTATTGACTTGCCATTACTCTATTTCAGTAACCTATAGGAAAGTGTTTCTTATTTTGTACGTGATACAGGGTAGGCCTTGCTGTTGAAAACATAATCCAGAAGGATGTCCTGGAGCTCTGCTGTGGTTGGTTGGTTAGTCATGTGACCCAGTGCTGGCAGCATGCTGTACTGACGGGGGGGGAGAGCCCTGAGAGCGTACCAGGCCTGTTAATCAGACACAAGGATGCTAATCCCCTGATCTCTCTGCCTCAGGACAGCAAGAAGCCATTGCTGTTGTCTTTTTTAAATAACAACCATAAACGTGGACCTGAAAGTCACACACACATGCGCGCACACACACACACACACTGGTTGAAGGACCCGGGCTAGCATAGCACTGCTAGCTAGTAATGCACCATGCTAGATGCTATGCAGCCACAGTGCATTAGCGGCGGTGAGGAGATTGAGAGGCAGCCAGCCTAACCCATTAGGTCTGCAGTGAAATTTGAGTGTGAGTGCCACATCTAGACACACACCGTGCTCTGTGGCTCGGTCAGGTCTAATACATATGATAGCCTAGACAGACAACAAGGTTTCCTCTCTTTGCTTGTTTGAGCCTGAGAAGCTCCAGTGTAGATGGTGGCCGGAGCTGATAGCGCAGTTAGCCATACAGTCATTTGACGTTAGCGCTGATACGGACAGAGGCTAGCATATCATAAACGACGACAGGGTGCAGGGGCTTGTTGGACCCAAGCGAGCGCCACACAGCCGGATGCCCACCACCCCTCTGTGTTATGCTGGCATGTACAGTACGTTGGTATACGTTTGCCCTTCCCACACGGATCTGGCAGGTCAAATAACCCCCCCCTTCCTCCCCAATCTATCCCATTACTCTTTGTAATATTCTAGACTCGGTTGCGCCATTAAAATTAGCAACGCGAATTAGGAGGCCAACCCCATGGTTTACAGCTGAGTTGCGCTTGTTTAAGCAAACAAA
>JAODUH010067791.1:0-16785 GCA_027564835.1 Typhlichthys subterraneus
TAACATGACAGTTATTGAAACCGTATAGCCAAAGCTGTTATGTAGCCTCTATTGAAGTCTGTGTCTCTGATGTGTGGCAGTGTGTATATCCCTCCGCAGAATGTCGTATGTCCGTGTTGTGTTTGGCGCCCTCTACTGGCAAAAAAAAAAAAAAAAAAGTGCTATGGGTCATTTTGACCCATAGGCCTGCCGGAGGGATATATAAAATTACCGTTGCACCAAAATTGCGCCTGTTTTCGTACAACGAAATTCCAGGAAAATCCGTGTCTTGTCATGTGCAGTTGCTAGTCTTGGTTAATAATGCTCAAGCAAGACATATAAAAACATCTCTCTGTGTCACGCTATGCCGTACCCACGCCGTAGCCTGACGCGTTGGTTACGCCCTATCCGTATGTTATGCCATAGCTTTAACGCAGAAGCATAAATAGGCCTTTACATTGTCACAATTTTACAATGTCCTTTGTGTTGTGTGTGCGTGTGTCTGCGTGTGTGTGTTGTGTTTGTGTGTGTGCTGATAGCGCTGGTAATGTTCATTCAGTAATTATTGTAGCACGTCACAAACTTCTTCATTGAGACTAAATGGACTTAAGTGGGTTTCTATTTTCTATTCAATACTTATGTTACACACCACCAAACACACACCATGCATATTCACACATCAAACAGACATAAGAGGAAATACATCCCTAAAACAAACAAGTAAAAAGACAAATGGCATAATAACGTGTAGGCACGCACACGCACGCACACACGCAGGCACACACACACGCAGGCACACACACACACATCTAATTAATTTTAAGCACATGAAAATATTATGGCTTTGTTTCTGCTGCTCTGTTGAATATTTCAGATGCAGCAAAACCTCACGAGATGCCTTGTGTTTCTTCTCCACTCACGGCATAATGAACGCAGTAAAAACGTACAGCCTATATCCCTGTTTACAAGGCTCATAATCACCCAAATGTCTCAGAAAGTAATTGATAACTGAAAGCAAGAGGGACACCATTATCACGATCATATATATACATACTGTATATGTGTGCATGTGCATGGGCCTTTAGATTCTATCCAAACACAATTTTAGCACGACTTGGCGGGGAAGAAGTTCCTCTCAAACAAGGGACTTCAATTTGAAACACTAAACACTTTCTATTTACAATTGAACTTAGATCAATACGTAAAGTACTTGTCATTTTCTGTAAGGATACAAGATCTTACCACTAAGAAAAGCTTTTACTCCCTAGTCACCTGTATGAGCTCAGTGTTTTGCGTAAGGACGGTAAGGTGCTAACAAATTATAACTGTTTTCCTATGGGAAGAGCCGTGGACCCCGCTATGTGGTACCGCAACCCTTGGCGTTGCGCATATCTTGACATTTCCACCCAGCGCTGCGCTCAGTGTTAGAATTACTTCAGCTTTGCCATCAGTTGTCGCTGACCTTTCAAAGCACAACCAATGACACAACAGCTGTACGCGAGTGACAGAAACGGCAGTGAAATTACGAATCCATAGTTAACGTAGCCCGTAGCTTGGTTAGTATTATGGGTTAGTTTTCCCTCTGATTAAGGTTATTGTTTAATTATTAAGTAAGGGTAGTACTCTCAATGTTATAGTCATAAAGTAGAGACAACCTGGTTGTTCAGAAAGGAAAAGTTCAATAAACAACATTATAATTATGCTTTTAATATTGGCACAAATGTATATATACATACATACAATATACTGTATGCATGGCACTCTAATATTACTCATTTGAAGGCGCCTTCACAGCAGATGGGACAGGTGACTGTTAAAAGGTGCATCTTTACAGAAGTCCAGCCTGAGGCCGAGTGCTCTGAACACTAAGCTTCATTGTGTCTTGGATTTTAAATGTTAAATCAAACCAAGTGAATGCCTCACCTGGCTTTGTGAGTCCGATAATCATCCTTTCATCCCTTTTTATCTGTGATTAAACGCAACTGATTAATTAAAACAGGGCATTGAATGCAGCTTACTTGGTGGCATTTAATGAGTCTATTGTTTAGCTTCCAATTTGCCACCACTCGAGTCCCCACTGTTTGGCAGAAATCACACATTTGTCATGTAGACTTGAAAGGGATTTCTTACTTTTACGCTTTCCACTAAATTAAAATACTGTAAATGACTATTATAATTTCACAGGAGCATGTTAGCACACCGCACATTAAATTATTGTGTGCAAGACATTAAATTAAACATTTTTAAAGTTTGTATAATTGCCTTTCTTATAACAACCACGTCTCGTCTCATCTGCTGGAACACACCCAGGTCCGGGGGTGAGATCAGGCCACCCTCTGGCCGGCACGCTGCCGCGTCGGGTCGCTAGCCACCGGTCAGACCTACATGGCAGTCCTGCCCCTCCCCTGTCCACGCACCTGTTTTGTGTTCTCCTCTCACACCTGTTTCATGTTTATTGATTAGTCTGTGTGTATATATTGAGTTGCTGTTTGTTTGAGAGTCTGCATTTGTCATAGTTGTTACTTTATTAAACGCCTGAACGTTTTTATGGTTTGTGTGCGAATCGTTACATGTACTGTTATGAGACTATGATGGTGATGGAACTTTACCACATATAAGTATAAAACATTTTAAAAGTTTGTTTATTGTCTCATTTCATCTGCTGGAATGCACTGGTTCGGAATATGATGATGATGCACTGGTATGGGAAGTATGATGAAAATAAATAGGTTCTATAGTCATGTCAATAATATCTAAATAGTTATTTGAGTAATATCTCAATGAAACCCTGTTGAGTTTGACTCACGTGCATGTTTGTGTGTTCTGGACCTGCCACATCCATGTGGGTGAAACTTGACAGACCACAGACCTGTATCATTTTATATACGTTTTCAAATTGAACAGAATGACCAGATAAACCGACCTGGAAGTTCCAGTGTTTCCAATCCAACAGGAAAGTTGTTTATGACTGACCAGAGCTGCCCTTCAGAGCTGCACCGTGGTATAGCTACGCATTGAGCCATCACACGTGCTGTCAGATCAGGTGCCTATTCCTGCAGACAGCCCGCGCGCTCACCTTGCTGTACAAACGCCCCGTACACAATCCAGATGGCGCTGTGCAGGGATCCCGACCCCACGCTGACGGACGGCTGGTCCGCTGCTGCATTCTGGGTAGCGGCGGACCGCAGCACCTGCAGTCTGTTCAGCAGGAAGATGAGCACGCCCACCACAGGAATGGCCCCGGCTATGCAGGCCCAGACGGCCAGGTCGAAAGGAGCGAACAGGGAGAAGATGTTAATCTTCTCCTCAGGTTTCCGCAGCAGAATGCCAACGCTGTAGTCCAGGTAGCGCTTGCTGAAGTCCACCACGTTCTCCCGCTCTGGGGTGATGGTAATGGCCGACACGGCCAGATCTGCCCTCTGGAGCGGAACACACACGGAAAACAGGTTGATAGATGGACGGACAAACTTAAAGATGTAATCTAACAATGTTGGCAACACAGGATGCCTTGTGCCATGTGTGTGTGTGCTGTCTTCATAACACTGTACCACAACAGTGTTTACTACTTTCTTGTGTTGTCGTGAAACAAGCTTGGGAGTTCATTTAAGGTAAGGCGGTGATATATTTGAACAGATCAAACATTAATGTGGCAGTAAATCTTTAAATGGCATTTATTAAATGCTTTGGAACATTCAGCATGATTCGTATACGAAAGTGTGGGGAGCTTAGAGTGGGCTCAAATAGAACAAATGTGCTTTACAATCACAAGTACAGGGTTAGCTTTAATAAAAGAGACTACATTACATGCACATGGAGTGCAAATGGACGTATGTATTCTTTAACGTTTATGTTCTAGTGGGCTGTGTGGAAAACACTGCTTCAAGTCGAACTTGGTTGAGGTCAAGAGGACAACACTAGGAAACAGAGAGGGGTTGGGTTAGTGTGGGTGAGGTGGAAGCAGTGGGTGTAAGGCTTGGAGCCAGGCAGGGTGTGGGAGGAACTCCGGTTTCTCAGACCTGGATTAAGCATAGTCTGAAACTAAGAACATTTTTAAGTGGAGTTCTTATTGAATCTTTCTTCTAGTCTTAATGTGTGTAATCTGTGTGAAACCGGCCAAAAGTGTTTAACAGGAGTCGCGTGGCTAACGTTTGACGGCCGTGTCCTGTCATGCCCTACCTTATTGATGAGTTCTCCGATCATGCCATTCCACGAGCCGTTGGGCAGCTGAGATCCATACTTACTGTCTCCCACCTGGGAGAACAAACAAACATAATTTAGCCACACATTGCAAACAGACGTCTTAGACATTGTAATATGTGGGGGATATGTATGCAGGACAGGTGCAGATAGGAGCACACATTGCACTGTAGAAGATGCCTGACCTGATAAATCTCATATTTGAAGCCCAGGATCTTGGCCAGGGCGTCGAGGACATCGATGGAGAAGCCCTTGTATCTCTTGGGCTGGCCTAGAATGTTCTCCGCCACCATGACAAAGGGGTCCTCCTAAAGGGATCATACGCAAAGGGCATCCTGATCAGTGTGTGATCTCAATATCACATTAGATTGACAATCACAACACCGAGTGAGGCATAATTGCTAATTCGTGTTGCCCTATCGTCACCTATTGCTTCCTAACCCTCTGT
The DNA here is from genome assembly GCA_027564835.1 of Typhlichthys subterraneus. Taxonomy (NCBI): domain Eukaryota; kingdom Metazoa; phylum Chordata; class Actinopteri; order Percopsiformes; family Amblyopsidae; genus Typhlichthys; species Typhlichthys subterraneus. The sequence continues at coordinate 4,625 of JAODUH010067791.1, forward strand.
GGTACCTTCCCAATGTCTCTTCCTTTTATTTTTACCCACGTGGTTTTTGCGAGAGCTTTTCCTTGACCGGGGAGAAGAGCAGGTTAAGTGGGTGCTGTTTGTGTGTGAAATGTGGGCCTGTGCAGCCCTTTGATTATGTGATTAAAGCCTATATAAATAACACTGCCTTGACTTGCACTGTGCTACTGGACAGTAATGGGCTCAGGAAATATAATGGTGTGGTTAGAGTCCCTATATTATCCTACATTTTATTACACTGTATCTGTTCCTTGTAATATCATGATGGAGGGTTGTATGTTAAGTGCTTCATTGCTGCGTGTCCTGTGTTACACCCTTAGCTTGGCCTTAAATGGAAACCTACCAGTAACGTCACCACCTTGACCGTCACCCCCTGCATGCCGTTCTCGATGCGGCTTTCCTTCAGACTGCCGTTCAGTCCGTGGACAGAGTCCCACGTAGCCAGCTGGAGAGAAGCAAAGGGGGGGGGGAGAGGAGCCGTCAGTCCGACCAATAGGGAGCCACATTCAGCACAGCACGTTCTGGCTGCCTGCACTGTAACTGAGTCATGGTTTCGCGTGCAGCGGTGTGCAGCGGGCCTTTACTAGACAGAGTGAGCTCTGAGTGCAGGAGGAGGAAGGCGTAACAGGGAAGTAAAGCGAAAGAGACGAATACCATCAGTTATGCTGCAAACAATATGCATGCGCGCTGCAGTGGCCGCTCTCAAGGCGGCATCCAGAGACAGAAACTGTACTCAAATAAATGCGATTGTAAAACGTACAGAGAGTAATAAACACAAATGCGGTGAATTAAACCCAAACGCATCCGACTGTGGTATTGTCAGGTGCACCATTAGCCTGACACAAAACACGGCGGTTTAATTAGCTCGCAGCTAGCTGTCAATCAAAGGTCACTGGGTCCAAACAGCCTCTCTGCCAGGCAATCCACATATCACTGCGGTGTAATGTTGCATTTGCATATCGCACCTTCTCAGGATAATGACTACCGTACAAATCCAAGAACATCTCAGATCACTATGTTCTGTGTGAATGTCTCTTACTTATCATGTGATTCACGTGAAATGCCTTTTTGCCCATGCGTATATACACTGTATGCACGTCTGTATGTCCACGCCTGCCGCCCATGTGCATGCTGGGTAAATGTGTTCCATGAATGTGATGAATAGCAGCCCAGCTGAAGTGTGATCGGCGCACTGGCTGAAGACAGAAGGAGAGACTAAATAATGTCATTCTCTCTGATCTCCCATCTCCGCGTTCCAGTCTTAACTGGTTAGTGAACCCCTGTTTGATCCTGCAGAGAGACGCCGCTACTCCGTGCGGATGGGAGGAACGCTCAAGAATCATTGATCACTTCTTTACGCCTGGGAAATTGCTGCTGTGTGTTTATGGGAGAGACGGAAATAGCATGAGGCTGATTGGCTCTGTGCGGCTGCGTATCGATGTGTGTGTTCCTGTGCGTACACTTACTAAAGTAGATATACCTCAATCGATCAGCGTCACTCTTGTGGGGTTGTACACGCATACCATCAATATAGTATAAATACAGTATATATACAGTAAGTATAAATACAGTAAGCATATTTTACATTAGTTTCTTTGTCAAGGACAGGATCATTTTTTGCATGTGTTGAATGGAATGTCTCAGACATGACTCACATTAATACAACACGACAAACAATACATGAAATCCAATATAAATGAGTGACTTTCTTTTTTTTTTTTTAAGGAAGCTAATCAGGCTGATCGCACGACAGCTGAACGCACAGATCAGATGTGGTCCGCTTAATCCATTTAGTGCTGGTGCTCTCTAAAAAGTGCCTGCCACAATCTGTCAAAACATCTTAATTACTCTCATTAAAGCGAACAGACCGCTGTTTCATGTTGTGGTGCATTCACACCGCAGGCTTAACATGATACATTACCAACCGGGATCAAATACAATAACACGTTGATAATGTGAATGAATGAGATGGAACAAACTGCTCTGCTAATGACAATAATATTATTGGTAGGTAGAGTGAAATTGGTTTATTGAGCATTTAAGGTTTTCTAGTAATTGTGTCATATATTCCAGTTTATTTGTAGGACACACACTTTCCATTGAGAAGTGTTCACAGTCGTTTCCCCCTACTTGGCGTACAGTAGACCTCTGGTTAATTTTGAAACTATTGGACAGCGCTGAACCAATCAACCAATCAGCGTTGCTACAACTGTTTTGATCACCTCATCTAGCTCTACCACCATTTCAAAGCATGCTTGAAATCATCGTCATCCCACTAACCCACCCTGATTGGTCCTCCAGCAGGGTGGCTATGTGAACGCTAATGTGAACAGGGTCTCCAGACTATAATCTCAGAGAAATAAATTGATCTGAGAGCAATAGACAGGTGGAGCCAGGCTAGGATAAACCCCAAGTCATCAATGTATGTCTTGTTTTCCAGGGGCGTACCCCTACTTTATTTAGGTAAACATAGAGTAACATATCACGCAAAAACCATCATGGTCAATGGTTGGATATTGATTGGTTGAAAACTGATGCATATAAATACTGCATACAGTATGACATGATATATTTTAGGCAACTATCTCATCACCTGTAGAAATAATGACCTGCATGACATATCTACTGTATAATGCCACAGTGCATACAGTAAATTAATGTAGTGTTGCAGAGGTTTATGTTCACATAAGCCTGTAAGCATCAGTCTGAGTGGGACATCATGTGCCCGTGCTGCATCGCAGTGTGGTTATCTTAAAGGCAGGGTCAGTCATTCTTGCTAACTTCGAGCTCAAATCAAAACAGTATCGCTCTGCATTCCTCCGCGGCTGCGCCTCACACATAGAAATGCATTGTGAAGCAAAGCGTGGTGATGCGGCTTTGCTGATACGAGCGGTGTTCGCCACTTTGTTTATGTTCCCATTTACGGAGCCAGGGCTGTGTATACTTTTTGTTCAACACGCACAGAGAACGGTAAGCTAGCGAAGAGCGAGGAGACATTTGTTGAATTTGACAAAAATTATATTAAGTATCTTACATTTACCTTGCAATAGTTGACTATAGCTTTAAGACCAGAGAAATGCATGCACAGCTCTGAATACAGTGATTGAGTGAGTCTATAGTGCCCATTACGGGAATGTAAAAGGCTAAGTGAAATCTTAACTTTGTTTGACAAAGATAAAAGGTCAGACAGGCCTTTTCCACAAACAACACACACTGAGAAAAATAGGTTGACTGGAATACAGTCTAGCTAGGGAAATATACAGAGAGAAGTAGTACATTTATAAAATAAAGAGGGGGTTAGACAGAAGACAGACTGGGAGGTCACAGACTGGCTTTGAGGAGGAAAAACAAAACAAACAAAATAAAAAATATACTATAGAGACAGAGAGGGAGATAGAGAGACATAGAGACAGAGAGATAGAGACAGAGGCATAGAGAGTGAGAGAGTGTAAGAGAGAGAGAGACCACAGCAGACACAGAGGAAGGACACTATGAGATGTGAGGAAACCCAGGCGCCAAGCTCAGAGCCGCTGCCCTCTAGCTGATCTCTGCATCTGGGTTGCTTTGCTTCCTCATCCAGCACACACCTGCAGCACAGTGCCTGCTATGAGCAACCTGTGTAGATGCTCCCGCCTTCATCACGGACCGTCCTATTTGAACGTTTCAAACCGCAGGTGTGGACTTATTTAAAAAGGAATATTATTATGAAATCATACACTGCAGCAATGTTGAGTATTCCACCACAGTGCAAAGGGGGTCTGTAACAGGCAGTCATGACTATTATTGAGAGCTCACTGATCAAGCGAACACTGAAATCATGCCTATACGAAGCAAAGCAGACTCGACTGCTATTGAGTTGAGCCACACACAAACACAAACCAGCGAATGTGACTACTTTTACTCTGTAAAAACTGTAAATTAGCGCCTCTCTTGTTTTGAGATGCTGTGTAATGTTTGTGTTCAGCTCAGAAACATTTTAACATTCAAATAACTTGTACAGCTTCACAGCTCTCAAAGACTAGCTCTTTCAGCTGCCCATCTGGTTCGTTTTCCAATAAATGTACAAACATACATTACAATCCTACCGTACAGAAATAATGCTGATGCTTATGCAATGGTACAGTATGTACTGTAGCAACACACGATATGAACGATGAACTAGCAGGGGTACTAATATTAATTTGTTTTGTACTGTACTACAGTACATTTGTACTAGATTTTCTCAATTTTCACAGAACCTACCATGAGTATAATATAGTGTACCTACATTGTACCAAGGACAAACTACATTTTGCTGTGAAAAGTCTTGGCAGCTTTATTAATAGCAAGATTGCCTTTGAAAAGTACCAGGCAGACACGCACAAGCAAATTACTAAAGCATTTTAAATCTGCCGCCCAGACGCCCTCTCTCGCTTGTGTTGTCAAAATAACTTGCAGCGCCACCAATAAAAACAAAACAAAAATGTATAGTTATACTTCACTTTCCTGAAGCAAAACAACTTTTTCAAACAACAAAAAAATGTAACGCCTTGACTGCCAGAAGCACTAAGGTATTTACATTATAACATATTCATTAAATACAATACACAAAGGAAGAACACTTAAAAGTAAAGATTGGTTATTCATTACTTTTAACTTTTTTACTACTACTAAATTCCATCTCAATTAAGTTAAAATCAGAAACATTAATCTCATACAAGTTCTCACACTGCTTAAAGCTGTTTTGTCAATAATAGGCAACAAGAGAGACCCAGAGATATAATAGGCATCAAAAGCCTATTGGGAATATTCAGTAAAGAGCTGTGGCGCCCATGTATAAAGAAAACGATTGTTGAGAGATGAAGCAATAGTTCAATCAATATTTTGCAAGATGTTTTTTTGCACGTACTGTACGTACAGTAATGCTAACTTTTTATGTCTACGCTATGCTATACATTAATGTGTTAGCAATGCTTTACATTATTTAGTAGCAGTACCTAGTAGCAGGACTTTTTATAATTTTAATTAATTTAATGGCTCCTTGTTTTGCATATATATAGTAGATGCATCACAAAAAAAACAACAACAACAAATCAGACAAAAGCTGCCTGTATCCTCTGAAAGATAAGCAGCCCATTACAGCCAATTAGTCAATCAACAGTGCTGTATATCCACTACTAAACCCTTTCCTCCACACTTCCCACTGTGCCCAGCTAAATGGACAAAAGACAATAAGCAGCTTTCCCAGGTGTGGCGGATCACATAAGATTGACTACTTATGCTAATTACTTAGTCTGATGAATACATACAGCAATACCACACAATTAAAGCAGGCTACTTTAGTGGATATACATCAACACCTCTACTGTCAGTGTTTAAAACTCAAGCAGGGATACAATGACTGACAGCAATAGTGTCTATACATTAAATCAGTAAGCTTTTTTGTACTTTTGTAATATACTGTATACTTTTCTTATTTGTTTATTATGATTAGTAGTGTAGGATTTTAATAAAATATTATTATGCAGCGTGCAACATCTTTATCCTTGTTTTACCTACCCATCACCATCTTAGTTCACTATTGCAGCATATATTTATTTAGATATCACACTTTTGCTACAGTATGATAAAGTATATGCATTGGAATCTTTATCAACCAATGTCTCTTTCTAGTGGTCATGGGTGGTAAACAGTTTAAAAACAGGGCCATTCATCTAAACAGGCTAGGGAATACACATGTTATTGGGTTGTAATGCGTTTCCTACAGCACATGTCTCCTGCCTCCTTTATCTCCCCCAATTCTCTGTGCAGAGGTCAGACATGACAAAGTGGCACAGCCAGATCCCCCCCCCCCGCTCTAGGTGGGTGGATTGGCCACCCACCTCCCCACCAGTCATGTATTATTCTCATCCAGCCTGTCTCATCCCCTCACTTTCAAATGTCATCGCTAGCTCCCCCCCTTTCTTTTTTACATAGTCATCTGAAAGGCAAAGCGGGGTACGTCTGTGTAACTCTCTTCTGGACAGGTGAGCTAAATGCCAACGTTTGCCGCCATTTAACTGTTTAACACCTGCGCTCACTTCCCAGCCACATTAATTGTGTGTGTATGTGTATGCTCGTGTGTTGTACACTGTAAATCGATGACAAAACTAAGTTGTGTCTCTACGATAAACAAGATATGCTTCCTCGTTGCAGATATTTCGTAGAATCGCTACCTTAAAGACCTGCATGCAAACGACATGTGCCTAATACAGTCAACCCCCTCACCAGCCAACCCACCATCACAGAAAGCACCGCTTTCCCTAGAGAGAGAGAGAGAGAGAGAGAGACAGAGAGACAGAGAGAGAGAGAGAGAGAGAGATTTCTTACTTTCCCCCGCCCTGTTTTATATTCTTTCCACCGGATATTCTCTGATGCCTTTTACTGTTGTTCCGAAACTGCTTTGATGTTGTTTAATCTACACAAAGCTACCATATCTCTGGAGCCTGTTCAAAGAAAAATACACCAAAATGAATGTCAATTAGTCTGCTTGTGTGTGTGCTTCTCCAAGCATTTCATTTGTGTCGGCATTTTGTTCAGCTAAAAGAGAATATGCGTTGTGGCATAACGATGTAAGTCTGTTGGGGTTTCAGTGGACGCCTGACAGATCGAGATGTCGCTCTGCTTTATAAAATTACCTTTAATACATTATAATACAGCACATTACAATGTTTCAAATGATATACTCTGTTCTATTTAGAAGAGAAACATACAATGACATGATAAAGAGAGAAATACTTTTAATAACACTGATAGGATTCTTCATTCAAACTACTTTCCGCAAAAACCTGACCTTGCAATGGTTTTGTGAGCTAGGGGAGACAAACATGTAGATAGAAAAGCAACAGAATATGGCATAATTGTGTGATCTTTGCATCCAAGTGTGAGTATTGGCTCAACATTTGAACACAACAAGATACTATCACGGTCTCTAGAAATAAATTGCAAACATATATCATGTCCCAGGTATTCTTAGCAAATTATCTCTGAGATTTCAAAAGGCACAAATTGTTCGGATGACTCCACATTGCCTTGAGGATTCCAAATGAGTGCCGGTTCATTTTCTTCTACAAAATTTTAATGGATTAATTTCACAAGGGCAACAATGCAGAGTCTCCGTTATGGCCAAACAAGTGGGTAATTCTCTCCTCACTGTATAATTGCAAACCTCTTGGATTGTAGGTCCCATTCAAAGAGACAGCCGTGGGAGAACAGATGGAAGTAGACAGAGAGAAGACTCTAAAACAGAGCAGACAGACAGGCACATTACGCACGCACACCAATAACTGTATGGATGCGTGGTCATATTGTAGAGTGGATAGATCGCTGAAGACGAACGGTGACAGCATGAAGAAGAAGGCGGGGGTTGAGGATGGCGCCCATCGCAGTAAAGTGACTCACCGACGTGCTGTCTACAAATAGTGGGTGGGGAGGACACCGCCCAGGAGATGACACTGGTCGAGGCAGAGAGAGGAAATGCTCCATTTTGTTTCAGGCTTGCTGACAACAAATTACATCACCGGCGTATGAAATAAGAAAAGTACGGACAGGTGGAGAGACGAACCGAGGTGAGATTGAGCCAGGCAGTCTCAGTGACCACGGTAGAGGGAGTGCAAAGAACTCAACTGATGTAATAACCTCCATCAGGCCCAATCTGAGAGAGAGATTTAGGCTTTGAGAAATAAGCCTGGTATGAGATAGCAAAGGCACATCTATAGCAGCTACATACAGTAGGTAGAGCTAGAGATTTGGGTAATGGGGACATGGTGAAATTGAACTACTGTGTGTGTGAAGGCATGATATGACATTATCAAAACTGATATTTCCTGCATGATACACATTCCATAGGCACGCCAACTGCCAATGAAAATTAGGTGGTAATTAATAAAAAATTAAAAACTAGTCTCACAGTCACAAGTCAGTAAAGAGTGGATCTGTGTGTTTATTACAGTACTGTATACATAACATGCTGAAACAGTTCTATAGGGATGTTCCTAGCTATTAATTTTGCAGTCAGTTAAAGAAAATTTAGTTTGAAATGTAGAGTCGATTAGTCTAAAAATACCAAATTACTCAGAAAAACGTCAAAATTGATCACAATCAGGCTAAACATTGTAAGTGTGTGTTAATGTTGCAGTTCTCTCCCTATACCTGCGGTTTTATCTCAGTGGGTGGATATCACTTTTTAGCTTTCAATGTCTCATTTAAAAAATAATAATCCGACCGCTTCATCTTCGGAAGATGAACTGTTACAGTAGCCTACGGCACACCAGTGGCGAGTGCTAATACAGCTCCGTTATTCACAGGCAGCGGGATGAGAGAGTTATGAAACTCTTCACTTTATATTGATGAAAAGCGTTAGCTAATTATCTTACCGTAGCTAGTTAAGCCTAGCAAAAATATTTTGCGTGTTTCATGTGCAGGCTGAAGCAGGAGAGACTGATTGAGCCACTACTTAAAAAAAAAAATACAATCAACTAATATGTTTAACCGACTTGTATTTATGGTGCCGACTAGCAATCATCCCATTGTAACATCCCACACTGTAACAATTTCCTCTGCATTGATTAATATGACTTATAGGCATTCCTCCATTATACACATGAAGGTTAACACAATATTACCATTACAAATTGTTCACTTGGGTGTAATTTAAAGGAGTTCATTCACTGAAATTAAGACAATGTTTTCAAGTAAAAACATTTTAATCAGGTGAAAGAATGTAACCTGACATGCCAGAGGAATTGTTGTCACAAGTCCATCTGGAGAGCCGTACATTGAAACTGTTTGTGAATGGCTGTACTTTCTAAAAAATACTTGACCGTTGATTGGAGGAATCATCTGGTCGTTTTCGCTGTCAGCACCATGGTCGGCACACCTAAACCACGCCCGTATAGCTATAAACACGACGCTGATTGGTAAGTTCAGTTGCTACTCGGACACATTCAAAATTATTCCGAGGCTTTCCAGACTGATTCTCACGGCGAAATTAAACTGAAGCTTGCGAGATCAGGATGGTCTCACGACTGCTAGAAAGAATGCACACACATGACTGTATATGTGGAGTCATATAGGCTACTGTAGTGTACAATGTACTACACATAGAGGTATTATTAAAACGATCATTTAAAAAAGGTATATTTTACAAAAAATATCAGAAATAATGGAGAATTTATATTGAAATAATTTCTGCACAAGCTCAACAGGAAAGAAACTATAGAGTCGACTTTAACAAAAGTTAAATTGCTTTGTAATCTCCCTCGCTTTGGCTAACTACCCTTCATTAATTACCATTAATACCAGAAAAGGCAAAGCATTTTATGCATCTACTGTAGCACATTTCATACGCAAGGCAGACTCATGAGAGCATACTGTATAACATTTTGAGATTAAGCATGAATTAACAAACACTTTTTGTTGGAGAAAGTTTAAATTTGTATGTCTCAGGAAAACAAAGATTTTTGAAAATGCTTTACTGAGCTATGAAATAACTGACAAACATTGAGCCTCATGCAGGCCGCAATGTTCTGTATGAATACATTTCTGCTTACTTTTTTATCGCATTCACAATTTGTTGTTATTTTATTAGTACCCATTGATTTCTGGGATTTACCATTGTTTTCTTCTTTTTGCTACTCTAAGTAAGAGACTTTTAGTGTCTTATATTGGTAAGAGCACTCTTACCAATATAAAACAACATTTGTTTTCACAGTCCAAAAATTGGTCACCTCTGTATATACAATGAGGTAAAACATTTTAGATATCCAATCATAACTAGGGATGTTATGCTACATCTGAAATGTTTTTTTTTTTTGTCTTTTTCTCAAAAGTGGGAAAGACCGATTGGGGTCCTTATAAACCTGTGGGGGATGTGTCACCCATGTACATCCCCCCATGAATCTCGTTCTTTTAATGCAGTAATGCAGCATTACTTAGATTAGTACATTAATAGCATTACAGTAACTAGTTACTAGTAACTAGTTACTGCCCAACACTGTAGATAGTAGAGCTCGTCAGAACAAAGACGCCTCTCACTTCAGTGAGAATGTTGACACACATTGCCATGGTTGAAGTGAGATCTGCAGACCTAGGGCTGTGTAGATACACCAGCCATTTGTTTCCAACATTAAAACACCAAGACCCCGCTAGGCTAATATAAATACAAAAACGTTCTATGAACATTAGCTATTCGTAAAGATTGTCATCTTTTTTTTAGTCAACAAGTATGTTGACATTTGGTTTGTTATTAGATCAGCACTTTGCCAACAAACGATCATTGTGGACATCTAATTAATCGAAGGTGAATGGGAGCTCCACCTGCATGCGGTGGCATTCGTCGTCACAACAACGCCCGCAGACATCCCACGCTGTTTGCGGGCGAGCCTTAAAATATCTGATCACGTCCATACCCGCCACCGTAATGAACAGTGACATTTAGAGGCATAGCCACAGAAAAATAACAACCGTGCCCGCGGACCACCCAGAGCGCATGCTACATGGAGCTGTCAGATATCAGCAGATTGCATAACCTCTCCCGGGGGCCTGGATCGTAGGAGTGTATCCCAGCAGGGGGCCATTCCCAGCCTGATGCAGCCAAGACCAGTCTACCAAAGAACCCTTTAACAAACATGTTCATTCAAATGTGCTTCACAGAGAATAGAAACAGCAAACAATACGAGACAGAAATACTTGACAACTTGTGCTTGTCTGCCTTTGTAACTCTGTGTATGTGTGTGTCCCACTAGCCTATGTTCAACTAGGGATTTACAGGCCTCTTAGACAGCTCAAAAGTTGCTGCAAGCAATTTACAGCCAGAATCTGTATTACTAAAAGCAAAGAGGTTGTTTGCTCCTTGGCCAGTGGGAGATTGCTGCATAGTCAATGGCATTCTTTTATAATATGCTATATATACACACTAGTACATCATGCTATATTGCACTGCACTACTTATTTCTGTACTGCAAAACATTGTACTATTGCCTGTCTCCTTTCATCTTGCACTGTGATGTTCTGCATCACAGTCATTGATAAAATAAAATATGAATACAAAAACATGTTTGATACTGTTAATCTTAACTTCAAATGAATGTTCTGAGCGGGAAACTCCATTCATAAAGGTGATAATCAGGCAGCACGGAGAGAAGCACAAGACAAACCTGCAGCTCCCTGAAAAAGACCCTTTTATATATCCATATAACCTAGAAGTGTCACTGTGGGACCAGTGGGATTAAAAAAAGCTTTAGCTGATACTGTACACGCACACATGAGCTCTACCATTTCTCCTAAAGCAACTCATTACATATTTAGCATTAAGGAGTACTGTAGGTATGGGTATGGCAGGATGCTTATAGGACATCCCATGCCAATTCAAACCTATGACCCATATGCATTTAGCTGGGAATACCCAGGCCGCCACTATTCTACAGAGCTACCCCATTGCTAAAGAGCCAAGATCATTTCATCACATGGTTGAGTGCCAGTGTACTTGTTGCTACTCACCCTCTTTATGTCCTTGCCGAAGGTCTCGCTAAAGCTGGAGCCTAGAAACTCAAACTGGACATGGGAGTTGGAGCCGCTGTCTTTAAAATCCATGGCGCCTGTCAGGCCTGTGATGTTACCCTGGGTACCCAGAGAGGATGAGAGAAAATTAGGAAACAACGCAAAAGTAAGATTTATTAAGGGGCTATGCAGGAGACAGACACAATGCCATTTCATACATTGCACCATGATACATCACATATAGCGTGCATCACTTGTGGGGATGTAAACAGCGACCAAAGACACTCATCACAAGAACACATCTTCAATGTTATTCTATCAACTTAAAAGGTCACTGTCACCCTTATTGGAGAAATGATGACTTCTTGCTTCTGCGAGGAATACGTTCCAAAGTCATCACTTAAGTCTGTCTTTTCATGAACGAGGAGATGTGAGGAATGTTTGATTGTTTCACTGAACAATAGCTCTGATGAAAATCTCAAGTGATGACAGATAGCTCAAAAGTAAATTGAATGTGGGCAACAAATGCATGATGGTGAAACCATCAATAATTGATGTGCTCTGCTAAAGATAAAGGCTGTAGGAATGTGACTAAAAGTGTATTTTTGTGTTATTTAATGGATAAT
>JAODUH010067802.1:0-16785 GCA_027564835.1 Typhlichthys subterraneus
AAACAGAACTTTCTGATTTGAAACTGGCCAGACACAGAGACAGTCAGAGGGGGAGAGAGAGAGAGAGATAGAGAGAGAGAGAGAGAGAGAGAGAGAGAGAGAGAGAGAGAGAGCGAGAGACATGAAACATATGCAACTATTCTTCTATCCTTAGGATACCTGACCCAAAAACTTTCAGGTTTTGCAAGATACTGTATGTGTCAAAATTACACACATTGACTTATAATGGGAAATGATGAACAATAATGTATTAATATTAAATGCAGTATTTCACATAAATAAAGATCTATGCGGGTGCAAACTCTATAATTCATCAGGTACAGTATATTTGAAATGCATTCACACGGACACAAAATTGCACAATATCTCTCTCTCTATCTTTTTCTCAGGCTAAAATGGCAATCTACAGTATGTGAGCAGAAAAAGAAAACTGGACCTTAATATAAATGCTGAGGTTTGTTTTTATTCATTCAAATTGTAAAAGCTAGAGTAAAGGTAGATTTTAAATACAATAGTTCAATGGGAGATCTAGCCACCTTTATGAATATCTGGTCTTATGCAGGAGTGCTGTGCTTATGTACAGGGGGAGAACAGTTTTTTGGAGACAAGTTTGTCTAAAATAGAACCATGGTTTTTTTAACCATTGGAAATAGACCGTCCTTGTAACTGTTTGATGTAGAAAAAAAAGGTTTGTAACAAACTCAAAATCATCTCTTTCCCTCTCCAAATGTTGGAAAAGATTAGGCAGGCGATGTCAGAAGATGACAAGAAACTATTGAGAGACTGGACTCGGAAAAGTTCGATGGACACTGATCCTTTTCCAAACATTATAGACAGTTTGAATGTAACGAAAGGGGAGCAGAAGTCAATTGCAATGATTATCGTGGGCCTAGCGACAATAAAAATTGACTGCGAGTGGGAAAGATCTATATAATGAGATGGTAATAATGTTGAATCAGGAAAAGCTAATGCTACATCCACTGCTATTTTAAAATGTTTTGTGTGATTTGGCCTTTTATCCATAGGTAAACAGTGCATCCGATCACTAAAACCAAATGTTTAGCAAAACTCCTGCCAGGGTGAAGATATTTAAAAACTCTGTCCCCGCTACTTTTTTTTTTTTTTATGTGCTGGTGTGAAAGGGATTGTTTTTTTTACGAATTAGAAAAACCTCGTTGTAAAATGTAGTAGTGTGTACATGTGGATGTAGTCTTAAAGATAGAGCAGACACACCGTGGAAGGCTCATTTTAAGTTAGAGCCAGATCTAAGGCCAGCTTGGAGAACGCTGTATAAACCATCGTTGACCAAACGTGTAGATGATTTATATTGAAGAATACTACATGGCATTATTGCTGTCAATGCTTTTATATCTGTGCTTAATCCAGTGGTGCAGAGTACTTGTCTTTTTTGTTTGGAAAGAGAAACAATATTTCATTGTTTTGCACATTGTTGTAGACTTTAACAATAACACATTCAATATATTTGTAAGTTTTAAGTAAATTTGGGTAATGACTCGTGAATATGTACATGTAAACTTAGGTACAGTATAGAACTATAGGTATGAACATTTTCATTTTTTACAGTAACATCAATGCAGTCATATCCATTGTTGTCTGAGAGAATTGAATATTTGATGTGCTACAGCACAACAACCTAATTTTTGCGCTGAGGTGCGTAAATAATTAAGATGACAACCACTGAACTATATATTAGCAATGACAACCAAATAACAGTGTGTCACATTTTATAACGGGCAATTGCAGAGAGGACAGATACGCACAGCTCGAAGGCACATCGAGCACGAGCTTACATAACACTGTTATGTGCCGCTTTAAAAAAAATGAGTGTTTGAAGGCCAGCAAGACCGCAAGGTTCACTGTGACCGTGACCACTGAATGAAAGAAAAGAAAAAAAAACACCTTTGAATGGGCCACGCTAGCCGGGTGTCAGCCGTCATCAGAGACGGCCTGGTTAAAAGCATATAGGCAGGCCCGCATCACAGGCATCTTCCTCTAGCATACATCACACACACTGTGAGAGATTGACTGGCAGGTGACATGTCAGACAGTGCACGTTAATACACAAACAAAAGTTTGGATTATATGCACATGCACACGTGTGTAAGCCATATTGATCCAGGTACAGTGTTAGTATTATCAACATTTAAAGGCAGGGTTAATCATTCTCGAGAACGCTTGCTAAGTTTGAGCTCACTCAAAACAATATCCTTCCCCGGCTCCACACATCAAAACACATTGTGAAGCAAAGCATAATTACGGCTTTGTTGATGTGAGCGGTGTTCGCCACTTTGTTAATGTTCCCATTTACGGAGCTATGGCTGTGCAGAAGTATCAGATTATATTTTCAACACGCACAGAGAACATTAAGATAGCGAAATGCAAGGAGGTGGCAAATGGACTGCATTTATATAGCGCTTTTCCAATCTTCCAGCCACTGAAAGCATTGTACAGTATTGCCTCACATTCACCAATTTACACACACATTCATACGCCGATGTTGATTGCTGCCGTGCAAGGTGTGACCTAACCACTGGGAACAGTTAGGGTTGGGTGTCTTGCTCATGGACACCTAGACCCTTGATGAGGAGTTAGCAGGGTTCATAACAGCGATTTGGGATCACCTGTCACCTCGCCCTGTGAGATCTTTGGTGAGTTTGACAACAGTGTATTAGCTTACAATTAGCTGGCAATACCTGACTATGCCTTTAAATATCCTTCCTTCTTTATGCAGATTTTTATAGTGGCTATAAATACAAAAGTTTTTATGACATTTTTTGATTTCCTCTAATTAATTTGCCAATAATATATTGAGGTGACATAACTTCATACAGTAAACACTTTGGAGCTATACTTACAGACACTCTTCAAAATTACACATCAAACCCCTTGAAATGCAACACTGCAAACATTATACAATATAAATCAGAGGGAAGGCAAGACAATGCGAGCTCATGAATGTGGTCAAGAAGAGTACACAAAAATTTTTAAAAAAGCAGGTTATGGTTGAAAAGTGGGAAAACAAGGATATTGTGTAAATGCCTCCATTCCAATCAATAAATCAATCAATTCCTCACATACAAGTGAACCTGTAGAACTATATGATGAATATGTTGACCGTTTCACAGAGGGAAACACTGAAAATACGATGACTCATTAGGAACCCAGTGGCAGTTAAGCCAACAAGTTGCCAAGCAGGTGGTTGAAATAAATGAAGCAGTTTTTGGTGTAGCCAACTGCCACACTTGGCCCTTTCACCACCATAAAATGACAGACTGTCATGTCCACGTTAAGCAGAGGCCATCTCATACAGTCGGCGACACACCGTGTCCACTCGCAAGCCTTCCCCATTTCTGCCCTGCAGTCTGTTTAATCGCATGGCTCGCTGGAAAAAGACTGGTCATTTCGCTCTCAATTCCAGCATGCTAATTCAATTAGCGAGCAAAAGCCTGTGGATGCGTTCCACACAGCTGGTCCCAGACTGATAAGTATCTGTAAACAGATTGTAAGGCCAGGCCAGAGGCAATAGACAACAGCAGTGGTACAGCGGGGCGATAGGTGATCAAGAACCCGCTGGTTTGAAGTGTCGAGGTGTCCTTGAGCAAGATACTAACCCTAACTACTCCCGGTGGTCTGGTGTCTCCTTGCATGGCTGACAGTGTCGAGGTGTCCTTGAGCAAGATACTAACCCTAACTGTTCCCGGTGGTCAGGTGTCTCCTTGCAAGGCTGACATCGCCATCGGTGTGTGAATGGGTGAATGTGAGGCAAATATTGTAAAGCGCTATATAAATGCAGTCCATTTACCATGACAGGCGCTAATGTCAGCGTCATCTTATAAAGCATCCAAGCAGCCAAAACACAACTTCCTCAGACACCTTACCTCTAAGTGTGACTTGACTGGCATTGGTGTACAATAGCAAGGACAAGAGATACAGTAAACCCATCATTTTAGTAATATACTGTACATACATGTCACTGTACATAAATGTCACCTGATCAAACGTATGCATGTAGGGAAATCAAATAAGTGTCATTGTTAAATATTACTGTACTGGAATGGCCTATGGTCAGTTTCAAAAACAACAATGGTCCGTTTTTATCTGAGCCTGAGGGACAGGGCTAATATAACAAATTAATTCCAAACAAACAAACAAACAACAATAAATCGTGATTATTGTCTTTACCTCAAATTAAACCCTTTGCTGTTTAGCCTCTGTCCCGTTATACAGTAAGCCACGACTGAGTTCATCTACAAATAGCTTGTTTGAGTAGAACCAGGGCAGAACTATTGAATTTAGGTCTGTGCAAGTTAAAGGAAGAGATATTCAAATGTCAAAATTAATAAACAGATGGTAGGCGGACTTACCGGTGGCAATTCATTTCTAGCAGTTGTCTCTAGAGAAGGGGCCATAATTGAAACTGGCTCTATTGTTCCATTATCACAGCCAATGTGTCACTCTGACACGCTCATTTAATATCCCTCCTTTGACGTGATAGGCCCGATGACAACTTCTGTGTCCAATGGGCTCCGGAGAATGAACAGGAAAGTGTGAGGATGGGAGAGGAAGATCAGAGAGAGAGAGAGAGAGAGAGAGAGAGAGAGAGAGACATGTAATATATGCAACTATTCTTCTAACCTTAGGATACCTGACCCAAAAACTTTGCAAGATACTGTATGTGTCAAAATTACACACATTGACTTATAATGGGAAATGATGAAAATGAGAAGCGAGAGCACAAAATGGATCACTAGCTCGGCTGACATTTTCAGACCAATATCTTCATTTCTCTAGCTTGTAGATCAAGCACTTGGGTGATAACGTTAGAACAGTGCTGGGATTTGTCTGGCAAAACGTCTGAAATTCTATTCGAACTGTTCCCTGAACACACATCTTTACGTGTGTGTTTTGTGTGTTGTGTGAGACAGACAAATGGGAGATGGGGGTTAGTGGGAGGGGGTGAGTGAGGGTTGTTACCTCACATGTAAAATGCAAACTACTTCTGAAGAAAAATGAAAAAAAAATCAAATTTGTGGCTTCATTGATGCCTGAAAACAGCGCCCTCAAACTCTGTTCACATGCTCCCCCGCCTGGAACAGCTAGACACACACACACACGCAGGCAGGTAATCACACAAGAATAAAGGTACCATACACACATACATAGAAACTTGTATTGTATACTGTAGGCACACATGCATGCATGTATGCATGTATGTGTGAAAGCAGACAGGCAGTATGCAGACACAGGCTAGAATAACACATACAGTACCTACAGCTGTGACATGCACACACACACACACACAAATATACTTGCTGTGTTGTGAGCCATTACTCAAAACTGAGACTGTATTGAACCAGAAACCAAGCCAAGCTGTTGCTAATCATCATCATAATAATGTTCTACATGTCACTTAAAATAGCATTGCAAAGCTGATCAATATTCTCTATACTATTACTATCATCATTTTTATTCCAAAATGTAATTCTGTTTTAGGTGTAACACCAATTTTAGTCTTCAAACTAACATGATAACACATTCTAACAGCGGACATGTTATAAAAAATGAATGTGAATGACAGATGAAAATACTCTTTTGGTCAGGGAAGAATGGTTATTATTTGCTGAATGTCAGTGTGAGTACTTTCAAGATACATTATTCTGACAAGGAAACTACGTAGAAAGCAAAAAAAAAACTGCTTTATATAAGAGCATCAAATCGCAAAAAATGCCATGGTCTTCAATTCTATACAACCTGTTGCTAGTGCAATAGTAATAATATTTGTATTTAAATAAATGTATATTAAAAAGCTATCTGTAAACAGGTATGTTACTGTATATATATATATATTAAGTGCTTTCCTGTCTATCTCATTTAGATATAGTATGTGAGACTATAAGATTGGATGCAAAGGAGCTCATGTTCTTCCTGTGTGGCTGTGATTTGGTCAGCAACAATAATACATCATAGAAGACAGAATAAATTCCAACTGGAATTGCCTTTCAGTCAGAGGAAAGGCGACAGAAGAGGAAACAGAAGTGGCCCGGGCTGCAGAAGTAATAGCAAAAGCCCATCTGAAATTTCACTAAGCTGTGGGGGAATTTCATTTCACAGCCTGAGGTGAGCCCCACAGAAAGACGCGAGTAATTCCCAGGTCACTCTTACCAGCCACTCATCCCAGAGGTGAAAGCCTTGTGTTAGAGAATCATTAGAGCTATGATTCATCCCAAAAGAATGGACGCTGATTGGGAAATGTCAGGAAAGTCCTTCTAAGCCTGTAAAGCAAAACAAACTGATATAATAATAACTATATCAGATAATCACGTGATAACTGAACAGACATACAAGCAGTGTAATTCTGATGCTTAGGCAGTCCAGACAAAGAGGAAATACCACAAACTGCGCCAAGAGCATAAAGTGAATTGTGGTTCCCAAGCAGGAATGGTTAGTACATTGATACTTATACTGGTACTTATTCATATTTGACAGATTTCTACAGAGCGAGAGATAGAGAGGGATGGGGAAGAGAAGGAAGGAGAGAGAGAGAGAGAGAGAGAGAGAGAGAGAGAGAGAGAGAGAGAGAGAGAGAGCAAAGGCCATCCTGACTGAGTGGCAGTGTGTCGTATGATGACACAATGGTAGAAGCAAGAGGCCCCCTCTGAGGCCTATCCCCAATAGACCTTTTCAATTCCGCCTGTCCAGAATAGAGGAGGCAAGATAGCGGCATAAGGCGCAGAAAGGATAAACTCCCTCTGAAACACTGTCAAATAAAGCGAAGACAGGAAGAAGAATAACAGTGATAAATGTCAGCTCTTTGGTTATGCAGATGCAGACACAGCGGAGAAACAGCCTACTATGAAGCCTTTATTGATAAAGATATGTTTAATTGAAGGAAAAAAATATTTATATTCAGAATCTTCAATAGAGTACACCTGGCAGAACGTGGCGACACAAGTGTCTTTGCTAGTCAGAGCTGCCATTTTCCAGTCTGGCGCCCACAATGTTTAAATAGCAAATACACTTGTGCTCATTTGAGCACCCGTGGATGTTGGTCTAAACATGAGGTGTGGTCTGGCACACTGATGGCGCATTTCATCTTGAAGCAGCGGGCTGTATTATACAGTATAGCGAACAACCAACCGAGCTGGTCTAAAGTTAATGGTGTGGCGCTCAAGGCGCGTACACTCTGCTTGTTACACCCAGGGACAAGTAGGAGCGCACGCACATGCAAAGGATTACATATTACAAATTTAAATATTTTTTTCATTCATTACATTTTAGAGGGAATGGGAGATGACACTGATTGGTTCACAACCATGAATAATGAAGAGAGTAATACAGCCCATTTGAACCATGGGCCTATCACAGCAACTGTTTTATTCACCGTTAAACTATAGAAAAAGTGGATTTGGACACGCCTTGTGCTTTAGACCCTGCACTTAGATTGTTAAAATAGGGCCCACAGACTCTCCAGTGGTAGATGTAACGACAGCTGCTGCAGATATTGCAACACTTGAACGAATGTGCATCTGGGCTTAACACAGATCTACTCGTCATTTGTGTTTCATCCATGAGGACTGTGATGATATTGGGATATGTGGGATGGCAGTCAAAATGCCAGAGGACAAAACAACATTCCACAGAAAATTACAGATTTCAGCTAATTTAGAAATAAACATATTTTATCATACATTCAAGCATTGTATGCAAATGCGTTTCACAAGAGTGTACATTTTCATTAGCGTGGGATCACTCTTGCTCTTTGCAGTGGTCCATAGCTGCATACAGACAGTAGCTATAACTATAAAAGTATATTAATAGGTACATTAATCAAGGTATTTATTCAAGTGTAGCTGTTGATTAAAAGTCAGAAAATGAGAAGCCAATAAATAATGTAGTAGAAAGCCCACTGACTGAGAAAAACTACAAAAGCTCTCTCCATTTCCTGATAGATACATTTTATATCAAAATGACATGGAGTGAAATGCGTGTTGTCACTTTAAAACATACCAATGGAAGACCCATGGCAAAAACAAGAACAATGGTTTCCATTTGTTTAACTATGGCTCCCCAGAGAGTAAGTAATACTATTTGGAGTAGCTCTTCTCAAAATCTGAAACTACAATACTGACTCTAATATTCTATGTGTGTGTACTGTACAGTCTACTGTGTGTGTGTGTGTGTGAGATATGTGTGTTGTAAACATGTGGCATGTCCCAATGTAAGTCTGGTAATGCAATCACACAGAGCATTCCTCATGTTGCTTTCATCTTCTCTGAGACAGTAAACTAATACCTGTGATTTATAGTGTGCCAGCAAACATTAAATTAAACCTGCGAAACCCTCCCAAAGCAAGAATAAGACAAATAGAAAAAAACCTAAGTGGGGTCTAAGGAGACATTGCCTTGGTGAGTAAAAGGTGATGGATGCAAATCCCCTGGCAGAATATTTTCTCTGCCAAACAATTAGCATTAAACATTAAACAAACTTGATGCTTGGCAAGAAGAATTGTCTAAATTAATTCAGAAAGTTATTTGAATTCTGAACATGTCCAGACCATTGGTGACCTGATATACAGTATAAAAAAAAGTCTTCATGTATGGGAATGGATGAGGAACCAGTACTCTCAAGTGCACAGTATTGAGACACTTCTATCCTGATGCCAATACAGAATTACAGATATAAATGGCTCACAATAATATACACAAAACATAATTGTATAGTTTAACTGATTCATAACTATGCTTTTGCTATACGAGATCACAGAAGGAACCATTAAGGTTACATGCTTTGGGATAGATGTGCTCCATTCCTTGCCTTTTTCCACAATATTTTCATAACAAAGCCTTACCTGCGTATGTAGGAGTGCACTTTTATATCAAGTTTTATTCTGTTGAATTAAATAGCAAGGCAGTCTTGAAATCTAATTTTCAGTCATCATATTCCCCTGAAAAAAAAATAATAAAAAAGATTTGCCAATTAGATTTCGAATAACTTAAATTAAAACCCAGTTTTAATATGCACAAGATTTCTTTTAAATTAATCATTTATTCTTTACCCTTTTCTAACGCTGCACACAAAGAAAGGGTGAGTACTATTAATTATAAGATTATAATGAACCGCGGGTACAAACCAAAGGCTTCTGGCTTGTGTGTATCAAACACAAGAAGGGGATCACATTTCCTATTAGCCTAACAGTTCTGCGGCAGTCATCGTCTAAAATACTAAAAGTGCCCACGCAGTCACTTCATTGTCTGCCTTAGTGCTGTGTTTCCCTCCACACCTCACGTACGCTGTCACGTGTTAAATTAGTGGGCATATATACACAGAGACAGAGAAATATATAAAACACAGCACTGTATGCTTTAATCCAAATATAGACGTCTAAGTATCTGGAGGGATATAAAAGGGTTTTTTATTAGTTGCTTTATTTTACGCTAGGCTTACACATGCAAAAGCTATTTGTATGACTTTAAGTCCACACATAGTTCCACAGTAGAAAGCTCTGGCTTTTTTGAAGAAGTATAAAGTCCATCAGTCTTTATTCAGGAGCAGGCGTTATTTTCTCATTTCCTTCATGGGTAAAATACAAAGTACAACTAACTGCATGTGTCATTTATTTTACAGCACTAGCAGAAGCCAGAGTGAGAGCAGAACAAATACACCAGACAGTAACTTGCACCATAGTGAACCTGACCACAACAGGGGAAGAATGGTGAATCAAGTAACACACTCAATGCGATTCCTTGTACTTGGCACTAGCACCATATCCAGTTTGAAATGATATCGGGTATTTACATTTCATCTGGAAATTAATAAAATGCCTCTTGCCAACACTTGTCTAATCAGGCTTAAATCCATTTCTACAGCCAGACATTCTCAGAGTCCATCAGCCAAAATGAGCTCTATAGGGTAAAAGATCATTAATGATGGTCTCTGTCATCAACAACAAACTGAAACCTCTTTACATCAGAGAATATTTCCCTGATCAGCTCTGCTACACACCAGACTTATTCATAGTGTGGCTATAATGCAAAGCAGGCCTAGTAACCTGCTCAATTCTTAATCTTTTCACATCAGAGCATCACAAGTAATCCAACAGGGATGGCCTGGGGAACAGTAGCCGGACAGCTTACTTGTACATACACCAGGGGGCAGCAGATACTGAGCCCCGGGGGCACCCCTGCCTGATATTTGTACAGATAAGCTGATGTCTTCTCAGCCGGTGATCTGAGAGTGACATCATGTGACTCCCTGGGTTGCCTTTGCACCTGCAGCTGTGACACTGCGAGAGCCTGTCCTCTTCAAAGGCCCAACCGCATCGGCTCCTTCTAGCTCCGCCGGCGTTGGCATGGCAACGGAAACCTGCAGAACGCACACACGGGCCATTGACCGAAGGGGCCTGGGACGTCAGGTCAATGGCACTCTATCACAATCTAGAATGTGGTCCCACTTGTAAAATGCAAAGGTTGTTTTTATTTATTTAACCTATTTTTCTGTTTCACCAGGAGAAAACCAATCGAGACACACTGCCTGGTTTTCAAAGGTGACCTGGACAAAGAAGCAACTATGCTGAAATAACTACACACGTAGTATACAAGTGAGACAAGCATGCTGTTAACTACTTCTACTGTATGTCAGGTTGTAACACACGCATTTGTGATTTGCAAGCTTTACCTTATTTATGTTTCTCACCAAACAAGAACAATGTCGCCATGTGTGTAAATGACCACATAAGCTGAAGTCTTTGCCAGCAATTTAGGAAACGTATGATAGGACCTATGAAAAGACCTCAATGAAACGTATCATTATGACAGAAGACCTTAAGACAAAAGAATAGCCTGCCCTCTGTCACAACGCATGCCCACACACACACATGCATGCATGCACACACACACACACACACACACACGCACACACACACTGACGAGCACACACAATTAACCATAACCCTACAGAGACCCTTCCTGCAATGATGACAGTGGCTGCTGTGCCAGTGTGAAAGCAGCTGGCAGTGCCACACAAGCTACTGTCAACGGCAGACTTGACATATCGACGGTATATATATAGCCTACTCCATCTCCCCTAGTTAGATATCGTCAGATATAAGTCAGATACTGAAACTTATAATACAGACAAAATGATGCTTTCTGCTTACATAAAGCATATGGGTGTACCGTCAGTTGCAGTCTACTGACAACATCTACAGAGCCAGACGACCACAGTCTCATTAGTAATCTCATCAAACGCTGACAAGCACTGACACGATTACTGGCATTACGTGCCACAGCCATACACAAATGGTAATGTCCAACACCGGAGTGGCACTTTCAGCTGCTCGAGTGCCACCTGAGTCAACCCTTTCTCCTACACAAGCGTGGCATCAAGTTAACATGGCATCTAACCAGAAGCACAGCAGGTAATGAGCTTAGTGGCAAATTATTAACAGAGCAATTACACATTATACCCGATCCCCCACCGCATCAAGAAAGCCACACAAGCAAACACTGTGGTTTTACACTTGTCAGACTACAGGCCTGCATCATCCATTTGTACACAACTAAACACATAAAAAAGATATATAAATAAAGATAAATACTCTAGTCTAAAAAAATTGACGTGCACATAATGCACGTATATCAGCTTCGCTACAGCAGCATATTTTCCCATTGATCAGTAGTGAGCGAGTGTGATGTAAGCAGGCTTCTTGGCAGCCGTAAAATTATGAAGCGTTTTGTAACAAAAAAAAACTGCCAGCACAAACCCAAGGGCCCTTGTGCAGCAATGAGACATTGATCCATAATTGGAAGCACTCAGTCATGAAATCTGAAGACTAATTAAAGAAAGAGAGCTTTAATGGCACACATTTACATATTCAACGGAGAGACCCTGCATTGCTTACTGACTATAGCTCGGATTGCGACTGAATGCGGGACGGAAAAGCGCGCACATTGATATGAGCATCTCGGAAAGCACGAACAAGTCATAAAGATTCGCACGGTCTCCATTAAGAGAAAGCTGGCGTGTATGAATGAGCCGGCAGGCACACTCCACATCTCTGCAGTGCAGCATTACATGTATATGCAATGACATTCATATGGTCAATGGGATCTTCAGAGATGTTTATGAATGCTTTATCAAGTAACTGGTACTTCCACAAAACCTCAGGAAATACGTGATTCCTATTTGGATGTTTCTGTGCACATGAAATTACCTTGACTGTGTTTTTGTGTGCGTGTGAGAGAGGAAAGTGTTTTGCGTATGTGTGCATAAACTATCCTGTAGACTTTGTGGGAAGAGATTACCTGTAATGAAGAGTGGCACCTCATCTGAAGGTGTGAACATTAATGCGGGGCCCCTGAGCTACAGCGAAGAGCGCCATGGAAACTGATGCTCAGCGGCTCCCATTGCATTACTGCCCACTGCTACTGGATTTTGTCAGCTGAACTCATTCTACCTAGCTGCAATATGGAGGCCTGTCAGCAGCACTGCATATACAATGACAGTACCGATTACCACACCACTCCCCACATAAACCATTAACCATTTAACAGCATACAAATTTAAGACATAAAATGACAAAATCAACTCATTTTGTGACCCCTAAAAGCATCCCATGAAACCTTAAATGGGGACTTTGAGTGACTTGGTGTCTCACCAATCCCTTTTATTGACCACCCATATTCTCTCAGTGGCGATTGATTCCTCAAGCTTTTGACTGGAAGCATTGATGCCTGGTGCTTTCAAAACGCTGAATGCCTTCCATGCCTGTACTCTCAGCGGGGGAACATGCCACTGTCCTCTCTGCACAATCGCCCCATATCTTGTATTGTGATCTGCCAACACAATTATTCAAGGCTTCTTTGCTAAGCCTATTTCAATATGTGTCACTGCCCAGGTTCGAAAACAATGAGAATGAGGTGTCAGCCCAGGCCGCTTACAATGAGATAGGCTACAGTGCAAAAGCCAATCATCTTCAACGCTGCCCTGTGCTGAGGTTAATTGGAAGCAATTGCTGGCCAGCGTTTCATTCTCCTGTTCCATTAGAAAAGAAGAGACAGAAAGCTCTTTGTGGAGTTAGTATAAGTAGAATGAATAGGTGGCAGTTGTTTGCATGCTGTTCACATGCTTCCCTGTAGTTCCTGCACAACAATAGCTGATGGCTGAAAGAAAGCCAGAACATTGTGCAAAATGAGCGCTTCCTGGATAAAAACAATTAGAAGACAAACTCATGTGTACCACATGTCAGAATGTCCAGAGAAATGTGTGTTTACATCTTAGCCCACTTGCCTTGTTATCCGCTACTAACCCAGCATGTTGCTATAACCACAGGTCTAACGGAAAGCAAACGTTGTTTTCCTTTCTAGAACACACCTTTAAATGGATGTGGCCATAAATCTGTTCACATGCAGAATGTATGAGCATAAATCCAAGCAGATTTACTGTGGCCATGCTGTGCTTATTCCTGTTCCTTTGTTTCGCACTGCAGCGTTTTTTTTTATTTATTTTTTAAACAAAACCAAAAGCTTGTGATCCTCCACCGAGGGACGAGTGTGGCTGTCCGATCTCTGAGGCTGTGTTTTCCTCATTAGATAGCACCTGCACATGGACAGAGACTGTGGACAGAGACATTAACTCAGAATATAGTGACTGCAATCAATCAACCTTACTGTAAATCTACTGGGTCCTACTTTAAGGTCTGTTATTTAAGTCATGATTGGAAATGTAACATGAAATGCAATTTAAAATAACAATAATAATAAATAAAATAAAATAAATTATTATATATTATACTGTATATGATGCATTTGTAATAGTGATAATATTGATACTGAGCATCAAATTGCATCAGTTACAACGCTAAGGTGTTAAAGAAAGACTATATGACAACATAAGATCTGACAGAAAAAAGAAAAGAAAAACAATTAAATGAAATATGATGACAACAGTAAACATGTCAGAGACAATCAGAGTTACTTTGTGGCCGTGACAGAAACAACACTGTTTGGCGTAAGTCAAAAAGATGCGTGCAAACCCTCCCTCGCATTAAGTACATTCAGTCTCACTCACACACAGCTCAATCCTCCACCCTCCCTACACATTTACATCTTCAAACAAAAACAAAAAAAGTCCGTTTAGACTATAGGGGCAACAAAATGTTGGATTGTCCCTTTAATTTACCTATAATAACCTATGGAAATAACAACAAAATAAATCAATAAAATAATAATAATAAAGCTTGTGAAAAAAGAAAACTCTAGCTAGCATAATACTCCCAATACTAGTAACCACATTCGTCCACCCTGGAGAATGAACTTCTAAGAGCAGGATATTCACTCATAAACCTTTATAAATCTCAAACACATGAGCTCACTGCCACATGCAAACCTCAATCTGGCCCAGGCAGCTGCCTAGCCTACTGTATGTATGCAGCCCACAAATGATGGCTGATTAAAGCCTACACCGTGACGTGATTGTGCTGAGCCTGAACTACCAATGCGGCCCAATGCGCTCTGTGCTGTGCATCGGTCAGGCTAACCCCCTTTGATGACTTCGCTCCATCAACTGATCTCAGGCCCAGTAAGTGACGTGACCGCTTGATTGGGCGATTGTGAAGGAAAGTAGCGCGCGCGGCAGCAGGGCATTAGCTCCCAATATTGTTTCCCTGGCGATGGAACAGCAGCGCGGCGTGCCCAGTCAGATGTAATCTGAACAGTCTGCTGTGATCACGTCTGTCCTGGAGCAACACTGAATGTGCCACATCTCTGCTCTAGCCCCGATAAGAGGAGACAACATTTATATTCTATTAACTCCTATTTGAATGCCTCTTTCTCATTATCCTTACATTATAGAATCTAATAACAGCCAGGAGCCCCCCCCCCCCCCTTCACTCCGTCTTGATAAAAGTAGCTGAGAAATAATGTTTGCTATGTCAGGGCTGTCGGGCCACAGCATTGATTGTATGTCAAGAGACGAGCATGCAAACCGAGCGGTGTAGACGGCCCTGTGTTGCAAAATACAGAGCCAGCTATGCTGGCCTGTGAGAGTGATTGTGGTAACAGAAGGCCATAATTAAGAGGGCTAATTCATTATTAAGGGGTTATCATTAATAATGTCAAGTTAGCTTGCTGTGCTGCACATCAGGAACACCTCGTTGTGTGTTTACGTTGTGATGTTGGATTGCAAGCCTTTCTTTCTCAAAACCAAGCCTGGTTTTGAGAAAGAAAGAAAAAAAGATGATTTCATAATTACTTTATACTCTATTATTCAGATTATTCATACCGAGAAAGACCTGCAGGGCACAAAGGTGTGTTTGAACTGAAGTGTTGGAAATGTGACACACACACACACACGCACACACACGCACACCCGCTCATCTTATACACTGTACTCAATCACATCAGTGTCAACCCCAATGTGTGTGTGTGTGTGTGTGTGTGCACATGTGTGTGCATGTAAAAGTGTGTGTGTGTCTGTGTGTGTGTGTGTGTGTGTGTGTGTGTGTGTGTGTGTGTGTGTGTGTTAGAGAGAGAGAACCAGCGGCTGCATGCTGAGCCCTGGAAGGGCTCTGATAAGTGGTCTGCTTGCTGTCCCTCTGCTGGGCACACTGTGGAGGATTAATGAAGTGGTAGCTCACAACAGAGATCCATCTGGGCCCAGACAGTCTTAATGAACTACCAGGGCCTAGCCATGGCACCTGTAGGACAGGTCCACCACAGAGCCGGTTATGACATGCTGAGGAACCAGGGCTGCTGTTGTTTCAAATGGGCTCGCCTTCAAGGGTTGCACTCAGCCAATTCAAGGTGTAAAGTTTAGTCTTTTTTGGTTGAGCCTTTATCTAATTCCTTTGACGTTTTCTTTCACTATCACTGAAAAGCCAAATGTCTTTGAAGAGGTGATCTGTATGCCATCGAAACACAGGGATGTAGAATTCAGTGCCTGAATTATAACCAGCAACACTTTTCTCATCTGTCCGCTGATGCCAAACAAAAGATATAATTCACAGTAAATGTTCAGTAATATATTGCCTTCATATTTCAACTTGTGTTACCGATAAAAATGTATAGGCTAGTGGATATAGTATACAAGCTAGGGAAACTATAAAAAGTGGATTTATAGTTTCATTTCTATAAAATAATATTTGGATGATTTAATTGTATTTATCCCAATAGGTCCTATAGAGGTTTAGCATTACTGTTATTAATTTGAGCATAAGACAATCTCCAGTGGTAGTCCAGGGTACTGCACACAATTTATGTAAATAATGTATTACCATAGCATGGTGCATTTCCTGGAACAAAAATACTAATTTAAAAATGCTTGGCCATGTCACCACAAGATATTTTGTTCTCATCCAAACACAGTGTGTTGGATGAGTGCGAAGGCATTTAAGATACATGCGACTATAGTCTACAAGTACTGTACTTTCTAGAAAGGTGTTCTAAAAATACTGATGCTCCAGTCCAATCCGGACTGTACCTTTAAAGAAAAACAAGAGTGGAAACAACCACAACCACTATGGCCTATTTCTCCTCACTGTGCACACTCACAGCATAATCCAAGGTCACGGATGTCAGCAACAGCTAGGGTAATCAAGTTTTACCCTGCTGCTGAAAAGAATAAATAGAGAAGCTTATGGATATGCAGTCATTTGAACTACAGAATTCAGCCAACACAATATCCTATCCACAAAGCAGGCGGGTGCAGGAGTGTGTGTGTGTGTGTGTGTGTGTGTGTGTGTGTGGGGGGGGGGGGGGGGGGGGGGGG